>CAVNYN010272517.1:8965-38386 GCA_963692815.1 Nyctanthes arbor-tristis | reverse complement strand
GACATTACAATAAGCAAGATCTTAACTTCTATTCTTTAGTATTATCTAGATGCAGTTTACTACACAGACATAGCTTCACAATCCATACCATTTCATGGTTTTCATAAGTTACTTGTGCACTCTGGTATCTCTATTCAACATAAAGAGAGAGAGAGAGACACACACACGCACACAAACATAATAAGAAGGAAAAGAGAACGGGGGCATTTATTTTAAAACTATAGGTGCTGCTATTGTGAAATCTCAGTTATACAGATTGTGCGCGAGTATGGTTTACATAGCACCTTGAATTGAACAAAACTGATATAACTAGTAAAGCAAATATACAACAATTGTATACAATATATAAGCAATTCAGCATTGGAAGCATACTGGAAAGATTGAGCTTCAAACCTGCATTTGCTTCATCCATAAGGACCACTTGACGGCCTCTAGAAACATATCGTTCTTTTTCAGTGCAGTGATGAGATTTATATAGGTTATTCGATCAGGTTCTATTCCGTTCTCTCTCATTTCCTTTACCAAAGCCACAGCATCTTTAACCATTCCAGCAACTCCATATGCCTTTATTAATGTGTTATAGCTGTACAAATCAGGTCGAATACCAGATTCTTTCAGTTCTGCTAGTACATTAGCGACTTCTTCAATCCATCCTTGCTGTCCATAAATGTTGATCGTGATATTGTAAGTGTAATTATCAAAAGCACAACTAGAATCCTTCATTGTTTGCAAGACACTTCTAAACTTCTCCATTTCACCCTCTTTTCCATAGGCATCCAACATGCAATTGTAAGCCTCAAGAGAAACAGAAAAACCATCGAACTGCATTTTTCTGACAGCAGATGACATATTCTTCAAGTATTTGCCTTGTCCATATGCTGCTATAATAGTGTTGTACGATATAACGTCGATCATTCCCCGTGTTTTGGCCATCCAAAACACTTTCCTTGCCTTCTTGAATAGCCTAGATCTTCCATAAGCATGCAGCATCACATTGAAGGTAATATTATTTGGTGAAAATCCATGCTGAAGCATCTCGTCAAAAAGCTTTGAAAGTTCATCAACTGGCAATGCACGAGCACAACAGTTTATCACACAATTATACATTTCCTGATCCCAAATTGCTCCATCTTTCAAAATTTTATAGTAAAGATCGACCAATTTATCATACATGCAACACCTCTGATAAATGCGGAGCATATCACGGAGAAGATAAACATCTGGTACAATATCCTTCTGTTTCTCCATTGTTTCCAAAATATTGCAAGCCTCTATTAAAGATCCAGATTTGACATACATTCTTATAACAACACTGAAGGTTATCATGTCCAATTTTACATCTGAAGTCTTTAACTCTAGATAAAGGTTCTTGGCTTCAGAAAACAAGCCCATTGTACTATAAATGTCGATCATAGTGCAGATTATGTGCAAATTGGGTTTATTGGATTTCTGCAAACAGGTGAATATTTTGACGGCATTCTCAAAATTACCCAAATCTTTGCAGGAACATATTAACAAATGATACAAGTTGTCCTCGAATATAGGATCCTCCCACTTTTTGTCCCTTAGAAGGTTTAGTGCCTCATTTATTAAGCAATTCTCCACATAAGCCATTGCAAGCATCGAGCAAGATGTTCGACTCATAAGAACCTGGGCATACAAGGAGCTTTTCAAAATTAAAGGCACTTTATCGAATCTATTAAGCTTCTTATATGCTTTTAAAACAATACCTAGGATAGAGGACTCCTGACAACCAATCATCAACATGTCATTAATAGTTCGAATCGCACCTTCTTCATCTTCATGCTTGGCTTGCAAATTTATCATTGTGAACAAGTTTGCTGAGTTAGGCTTGAAACCAAACTTACTGAGTTCCATATAATAAAACATCGCCCGTTTGTAATTGTCAGCTCGACCCCAGCCTTCAGTCATGGACCGATAAGTTGTTTCATCAGGTACCAAGCCAACTTCCTTAAGGTTACGGAACAATCTTTCTGCACAATCCGGGTTTGCCATTTTCCCATATCCGGTGATCATCATGTTGTATGCAACTATATTTGGGGAAAAACCAGCTTCTTTCATTTCGCTCAATACCCGTTCAGCCTCATTTAACTTCCCTTGCTGACAATAAGCATTAAGCACAACCAGCCAGTTCTCCTGATTCAAAACAATTTCATCTTCCTTCAAAAAACCCATGATCTCCTCAGCTTTTTTATACAAACCCATTCTTGTATAAATTGTAATCATTGCTGAATATGCCGATTGGCAGGTAATTTTCAGATTTCTCATCTCCGAAAATGTGAACTCTGCCTCTTCAACAAGCCAACCTTTCTGATATAGACCCATCAACATTCCAAATGTAGCAGCATTTGGATGAACCCGGTTTTGCAACATCAAACGGAACCATCTTGCACCCAACTCAACTAGCCCCCTCTTAGAACAAGTGTAAATAAGCGTATTAAAAACCTGATAATTGAGCTCACAAGCTGAGTCGGTCACCATCTCCTTAATCATGGCTTCTGCTTTATCCCAATTCTCTGCCCTACCTAAAACTCTGAGAATCAAGCAGTAAGCAGTCACATTCTGCTTCAGTTTCCCATTCCTTCTCATCCATTTGAAAAACCCCAGAGCTTTCATATCACTTTCCTTCTCAAGCTCTTTCAAGATTACATTGCATCGGTTCAAGCTCAAATCAGGCCGATGATTACTGATATTAAACTCTACCACATTCTCCATCTCGAAGTCTCTTCCGATCTCCAATCCAGTTTCCTCACGCAAAATCATCGGTTTTTCTTCCTTTCCATGAGCTCTTCCGATCTCTCCTTTTTCCGTATATTGACCCTCAAGTTGGCTTTTTCCTTTACTGCTTTTGCACCCCGGAACTTTTTCCAAACGTTCACTCTTCCATTCTGAAAATCCCTATAAACATTCGGGCTTTCTTGGACTAAATTATCCTCACCATCCAGATCGGAAGAGCGTCAATCGTTGGTACTTGCTTCAGAAGTCTCATACAGTCCAGTATCTAATCTAGAAACTCTAATGTGCTTCAATTTACAGAAGGGTTTTACTGAAAACGTACCATGTATATTTATATAACCCGAAAATGAACAAATCGTAGCAGGACCCAAAGATTTCACAGCAAACCTCTGCTTCTTGGATTCATACTTGCTGTTATCCAGGCACACTGAGAGTTTCAGAGAGGCCATGGGGAATAAGGACCTTTGGTGGATTATTTTTGCATTAATTTATAGAGTGCTGGATTACATATATACAGGAATTGAATTTAAAAAATTCTTTGAAGTGAAGCAGGTAATTTAGGGCATACCGGAATCGGAATGCCGAGAGGATAACTGGATAATGAAGGATGCAAGGAGTGGTGGAAAAGGTTCCTTTTTTTTTTTTTTTAAAGGCTGAGGTTTCGACGTCGTGTATCTGTTTCTCACGTGTGAATATTCAAGTTCGATCCCCTCGGTGTCAAGTTGGAAAATTTTCTTATGTTTCCAATAGAAAGTCAAAATATACCCCCACCATTGCCGGTATCCCCTCCAATACATCACTTCATCCGTTTAATATCCACAGATAATATTAGAAACTCTTTACGTCCCAAGTACCTTTGTAAAAGGCACCAGTATGACGTCTAGACTCAGTATTTGCTCTCACATCTTATTATGTATTAATTGTATTTGTCATGCATTAGTTGCGATCATTTTTAACTTTGCCTAAACATAAAAAAAGATTTTTTTCAAAAATGATCAACATAAGAAAAGGGTACTCAAGGCTGAGGATGAAACTTGTAATGGAAGTGCAGTCCTCCTCTCGTAATGGAAAACATTCACTTCCTGATCTTTAATATTTCCCCTTTTTTTCTCTTGTGTATATAGAGAACTTACTGGTGCAATAAAAGCTTGTAAACTGCCTGCAATGTGAGAACTAATTCCAAGTGAAAGGATTTTTGGTAAACCTCTAATCTTTACGAGTTCAGTGAGGATGAAGCTGTTGTTCGCAGCAAATTCCAAGTACAAAGCATTATTATCAGAGTTGGTACAACTATAGAAAGCCAAAAGATTACACTTCTGTGTTTTCACAGAATAAAGGTTACACCATACCTTTCCTCGAACCCTTGGGATAACTTATATATCACTGACTTGCTTAAGTTTTGGCATAGAGTTTCCTGATAGGAAAGACTTGATAAGTGTCAAGGCTTGCTTTGGTCTATGAAGGGGAACTTCATGGCCTGCCCCTCTTACTGTCACTAAAGTCAGCCCCTGGTACTCCTGTGTCCATCCACCGACCTGGTATTGCAAATGTGAGTCTTTTAGTAGAAAAAAGCAGAGATGCTCAGTTCATATTACTTCTCAAGTGACAAATGAGCAAGCCTGCAGAATAAAGATTTATGGAGGTAGAAAATAACCTGGCCATCGTCATACCAAGCATGCCAAGGGCTAGTTCTTGGAAGTTCTAGAGCATCTATACTGTACCGGGTTGATGTGACCGGAATAACAGCAT
Source organism: Nyctanthes arbor-tristis (assembly GCA_963692815.1). Taxonomy (NCBI): domain Eukaryota; kingdom Viridiplantae; phylum Streptophyta; class Magnoliopsida; order Lamiales; family Oleaceae; genus Nyctanthes; species Nyctanthes arbor-tristis. The sequence goes on along the minus strand of CAVNYN010272517.1, from coordinate 33,880 downwards.
CAGTATCTCCACTGTCAAAAATTGCCATGAAAACTGTTTCAGCTTTTCAATGTTGTAATTCTGTTGGATAGAAAAGCAGTGATCCATTTAAGAATTTGATCAAGATTTGAGCATAACGTCATGATGGAAAATCATGAAATGAAAGAGGTACACTTGGAAGACACACTTAGCGTGAGTGAAAAAGAGGAGCAGAATTAGTTGTAAAAATGGAAGCATCACATATATGTTAGCTATTAAGGAATCTAAAGATTAAGGGTCAATTAGGGTACACTGGTCTCTTAAGGTCTAAGCAAATTTAGTAAAGAGAAGTAGACAAAGAGACGATTGAAATGGGGAACAGATGTCAACCTGAAGATCCAAATACGAAGTCCTGAAGGTATAAGCTCGCGGTAGATGTCCAGAACTGAGATAGGAGAGTCATTCCAATTTTCATTTACTTCATCACTGCAAGCATGTAAGTCTGTGAATATAGGTATACTCATACAAAAATTGTTATAACTAAAGTGAATATTGCATGCCCAGAAAATGCTAGTGGCAAAAGATGAACAAGTATAATTGTCTCCAAGCAACTACTCCAACCTAATCAAAAGTACAATATGTTTACACAGATGTCCTGGTTTTATTACTTTTCAAGTGCGGCACATTCAATGACGTCTTTTTCGCATCTCATTATGCTTAATTAATTAGAAGGTTGAAAGCCAAAGGTACTAGTTAATCCATTGCCATTAATATTTAACCCTCCAGAGTACATTGATAGCTTGTGATGCAACCAATCAAGTAAATTACAGTGCTTAATACTTTCTCTATTCAGTTCATGGTCCTGTTAAGTATGCAGAATATTGTATTATCAGAACTCACATAGGACAAATTGAAGCATTAGAGCAGGAGTCTGATTTCAAGCTTGCTGTGCATTTGAGTGATGAGATGCATCAATAATGAGGTTTCCCTGTTTGTGATAGAAACAGACAATTTACAGCAAACTGTTCTGAAGTTGAGGATCTTGCCTCAGAAATAATACTGACTTTTAAATCCCTTGTAATTACCAGATGATAGGATTCTTTGTCTTGTCAAAGTATAGCAAATTTCTCCTCAAATATTACTGAGAGCATTTCTAGTGTGAGGGTGAAAAGTGAAGGGGAAAGGGAAACATGGGGGAAAAAGGTAAAAGCCCATCCTTCGGCTTTTTCCACCCCAAATTCTCCAAAATGTTAACATTGTTTAGCATGGTTGGGGAAAACCCAAATTTGGGTTTTCCCCCACACTAAACATGCTCTGATTAGTATTCATTATCTCAAAAGCCTATCAGAAGTTATTCGGTACTCTGAAAGTTAAGAATGCTTTTAGACAGAAATAAAACTGAACCTTGTTAACTTGTGCAAGCAGTAAACAGCATTTTTCATAAGCTAAATTTTATTCATTTAATATACGATTTAAACACATCAACTTCTCAACAAATGAGATCGCACTATAATTGTTTGATTAGCGCTTCATTAAAAAATCTGGCTATAACAAGACACAATAAGAATCAGGTGCCAAGAATATTTCCCACCAACCCAAACATAGAATTATAATGTATACCTGCAGGTTTCCCATTTCAATGGGGAATTTTTGCTATGAACATGAAGGGCATTTTGAACCTCAGGAAGATTGAAGTAAATAGTTGAGTGCTGCTCTGTGCAAGGATCATATGCTCTTCTGATAAGACCAACCTTCTGTCAGAGGAAATTTCATCCGATTCGTTAACTAAAGAGAACATTAATGAAGATTACTAAATAGGATAAGCCTACGCCAAATAATGATTCCAACCTTAGTGTTTAGTTTCTATTCTCACTTCTGTATCTAAATCTAGAAATATGCTAGAAACACATTATGGTGAAAAGTTATGCACTTAACTCGTAACAGCCCTTTTAAAGAAAAAATAAATAAATAACTAAACAAACTTCCCATACTGAGTGATAGAGCACAAGCACAATCAACCAAGAGGAGTGATGCAGACGATCTGCATCACCCAGAAGATGGCTTTATTATTATGTGTATCACCGGTTGACTAATGCATTGAATATTTACTAATAGTTCTTTTTCCACTTATCAATTTGAAGAAATTTAAATTTGTCCAACAGAACAAAATCATAACGACATTGAAAGCAATCTTCAAACATATAACACTTACTTTCTTTCTTTTCAATAGCCGACTAAATCTATTAAAATTGGCTGTGCATGGAGGAGTGAAGATACTATACATATCAATGTTTCCAATTTCTTCATCGGCAGCATCAAGAATTTTATTGCACTCATCTGAGGTGTGTACAAATGACTGGTAGTCACACAAAGTATTCAACTGCTTGAAGGTCTCATCAGAAATCATACCAACTGCCCACATAAACTGGAAGACTCCCAAATGATCGTGAAAATCATCTGTTAACGCATTTCCAACCTATATTAAAAGGGTAAGCTGGCAGCTTTATTTGTTGAATTAAGCACAAGAGAGTCCTATCTCATATCTAACATATTAAGTGAAGAAAGCCCTACCATGAAACCCTTCAGATTGATAGCATCTTCTCCAATTTTATGGTTGTGTCTCACAATAGCTTGACTTAATTGTGGTACATAATGTCCTGTGGATTACATCACCATATTTCATTGTAAGTTAATCCGACTGCACAGTTTCAGTTTGTTCTTCTTCTTATAAAAGAATAAAAATAAAAATAAATAAAAAGGAATCTTGCTCAGTATCTAATTTTTTAAAGTAAACTCCGACAGTAATTTATATAAAGGTAGTTCATTCGCACACCTAAAACATAAAAAAAAAAAAAATTCACAGTCACGCACCTGCATAACTTTCTCCGGTGATGTAGAATTCCCTTCCTTTATACTGAGGAAACCGTTTGAACCACTGCAATAAAAATTCAAGGTTGTCGGCAGCTGCATTGCAATCAGGTGAAATCAAGTTCAGATATATATGTCAAAACAGAAGAAGCACAAAGATAAAGATGAAGGAGTTCATAGAAAAGACACTAGTACCTGTCCTTTTATCACCATTGTGCAATTGATCATTGGAAACATTAGAATATGAGTAACCAACCCCAACTGGCGAATCAAGAAACAATATATTTGCAGCTGCAAAATGGAAAAATAATTAGGCAATCCCCCGTATGAAATTTTAATGGAAGTACCACTTTGAGTTTTAAAGTATTTTTAGATTGACTCCACCAGATTTCTAGTCGAAAATTTGAGCAATTACCTATCGCATCATTTCCAGGAGCATGGAAAGTCATGAGGATCAAATACAGAATACACTAAAAAGAAAAGGAAGCACAAAATTGTATTACTAGAACTAGTTGAAAATTATAGACCCCGGCCAGATGTATACAAAATCGAGGAGTCTATTTAGATGCTGCAGGTAAATACAAATTTCAATTCGTAAAATTTTAATGACATTCCAAGTTGTAAACCCACAAAAAGATGTGGAAGCAGAGAACAATAGCACTACTGATTTCCATACCTTTAATGCAAGTTTTTCAGACAAGAAAGAAGTGCGTATGTAACCAGACTTTGAGTTTTTTAGACCTTTGAACTTTTCTCTGGATTCAAACTTCAATTCACAAGGCAATTTAAATAAAAATTCAAAGCTTTCTAAACGATGGCGTAAAGAATATACCTTTGTTCCAAGAGTAAGGGTTCAAATAGAGAGTCTTCCCATTTTTCTCAACATGGAAAGGTCCGATCTCCTCAGCTAATCCGTATGCAATAGATGAACATCCAGGCCCTGAACACAGCTATCACATTGGGTAAAAAGGCTAATATAGAGAGTAAAAGACCCATATTACCCAGATAAATAACTCTGGAAATAGCATAAAAGATATGAACTTATCAACGCCAAATTCAATAAATGAATTTTAAAACGAGCAGGAAACACATAATTGATAGAGTTTGCAAATAAGCATCCATTATGATTCTTGTTAACATGCTTCGAGAAGAAATGGTTGCGTGAATATAAAAGTTCAAAATAATGCAAGATTTGTGTGTCTCTGTGTGTGTGTGTGCTTGCAGAAGTTTATAATTGGAAAAGAAAGAAGTATCAGCACATTTCTGCTGTGAAGTGCCTGATAATATATTCGTCCTGCATCATAAGAAATCCCGGCACTCTAGACAAATTTAAGTAGAGACACAAAAAGGTTCACATATGTGAACGTTTAAATTATAACATTGTCAAGCTAAACTTCAGATTTTGAAACAAACAAGAGAGAGAGGGTTCAGATTAAATTAACCTCCATTCAGCCAAAGAACAAGAGCTTTGGAAGAAGGGTCTTCTTCTGCTTCAAAGAACCAATAAAATAGTGTTCTCCCAGCTTCCTTGTCAACTGTCACATAGCCCGCATAATTTGCATAGCTCACATTGAAATTCTGCCCCGGAAGCCTCGAAACTCTGTCCAGCTGTTGCTGGGCATATGGGTCTGAAGAAAAACTGGCACTACCGTCGATCAAATGCAGCTTGGCTATGAAAATGAAGAGGAAAATATTCAAAACCCAATTCAAAGTCGGCATCTTTTTAGGGTTCTTTGGATCGGATTCCTCTGAGGACCTCGGAATGTCCCTTGTGAAGTGTGTTGAAAGGAAGATATGATACTGAATATAACAGATTAGGCCACTTGGGAGAAATTAGTGTGTCCTCTTGCGCGTTGCCAGAAGCGGAGAATGATGATTGTTCACGACAAATCCTATTCCTACGCAGGGAGCTTACGCAAATTGAAAATGCCGTTATTCAATGATAACACGTTCAAACAATCCGACCACTTGTGACTTGTGAGTGCTTGAATAATTCATACGGATTTTTAAATTTATGTGACAACGTGCATTCATAGATCGACGTGAAAATAATACTACTTTTTAAATAGTAATACCAATGGATGAAAAAAGCAATGGATGAAGTTTTAAATCGGACCACATACTGAAAAAGGCAATGGATGAAGGATTACAGTACCAATCAAACCGATATTTAAAAATTATTTCCATCTTAAAAAATAATTTATTTTTGGGTAATTTGCACATAAAATCTCTAACATTTTAAGTATTAATAGATCACGTTCTCAACTTTTGTCTTTCCTTTTATGGGTCAATAGACTTTTAAGAATTCCCCGTCTAAGTCCATAGTAACGACAAACGTCAATTTTCTCTGTTAAATTAGAGACATTTTTGATAAAATATAACAAATAAATATTTTAATTTAAAAGAAAAAAAAAAGGGCTCTGCCATTTCCAATAGCGGGGAGCTCTTCCCCCTCGTGCTTATTGCCGAAAATGAAAGCAAACACTATTGTCATTTCTGGCAGCTCTTTCTATCATTTTTGGCAGTATTTTGACAGCCAAAAGGCTGCTGGAAATCGCAGCGGACTCTCTCCTCCCTTCTTTCTTTTTTTTTTCAATTTTTTTTAAAGTAAAATATTCCTTTTTCATATTTTATCAAAAATACCCTGACTTAACGTAGAAATTGACATTTCTGTTACCAGGTACTTGGAAGGGGATTTTTTTAAAAGGTTGATGACCCACATAAGGAAAAATAAAAATCGTGGACGTGATCTATTAATATTTGAAAAGTTGAGGACGTTAGGTGTAAATTACCCTTTATTTTTTAATAATTTATACGAAGAAGTCCTTTTCAATTTTCACAACTTTACCAATTGGATCAGGTATTTTGCAATTTCATTTATGGTTTTGAATAAACCGAGCGAGTTTCTTGGCCGATTCTTGATTTTTCTTGCCTAATCAATCAATCAGTCAGAGTCCTTTTCAAAAACTTCTCAAAAAGTTTATTAAAAAACTTCTCACACGTGTAGTATGTATGGATACATATCATGTGAATTTAAAATACATACGATTTAGATTTTTGAAATATACAAAACATACATCCATGCATACCACATAATGGGAAGTTTTAAAGTTTTATAATAAAACTTTTAGGAAACTCTTGAAATTTTTCCAAATCAATCAATCTCTCTAATTTTCTAATCTATGATCTAAATCAGGCATATTATTAACCCATTACAGTTCTCCCTCTCTCCCAAATTTTCTTTAATCAATTATAATATGTAAATGGTTACTAAACTAAGACAGGACTAGAAATAAACATGTCATCTAGTCAATTTTAAGAGAGCATACGTGTAAGAAACTAATATCTAAACAATGTTTGTTTTTATTTTTTATTTTTTTTTAATACAAATCAAGTTAGCCTAACAGGATTCTTGCCATCAAAAAACAGAATTCTTGTCATCAACCATTACGGGCTTTTTTGTTAGACAATGTCTACTTTACTAACGTCACAAACTCTATAAAGCTGTCTATATAACTATCAAAAATGTCCTCCGAATGGCATTAAGGCGGGTCATGGACGGCTGGATTTGTGGGCAAGGATGGACCGGGCACGGGCAGGGCACCCGAACCCAAACCCGAACCAGATATATAATGCAAATCATTTTGTTATTTTTATTTGTGTGTAAGCTATCAGTCCTGCCTACAAAATTTCAAAGGTAAATAATTAAAAAAAGGAAAATAATTTGCAGGTCACGCCCCCATTAAGTCATTAACTGCGAGTTGTTAGGGGTGCTACAAGGCGAGCTTGGCTTGCCGTGCATGGTGAGTCGAGCAGGTCCTGCTCGGCCCATGTATTTCACACTACCTGTTAATGTAAATGATCATCATTCATCACATCGCCAAATTTCTTCACCAATTCCAATCAAATTTACAATCTCATTAACTAAGAACTTTTGAAATTGATCTAGTGCCATAGTGTGTCACGCATATGGAACCAGAACGGGACTATAAGAATCTTGGTTTAGAATATGTACCTCAAAATGTTGAACTCCAACTTCTTGCCGGCAGGTACTCCACCACGTTAGCAACGTCAAGAACCGACAAGTGTATCAATGTTGCCCCAATTTAGTATTCAATTGGGACCGTATCTTTGATAATTCTGAAGTACCAGGATTTTTTTCCCAAACAGTAGTTAACATGCATGCAGAAAATTGCAGATGACTGAATACTACAAAAAGACTTCAAAACCATAAACATGAGTCTATTTTACATGAAAGTTTTAATTCTATGCTTAATCGGAACGATAAGAATTGCCGGCAAAGTCTTGAAAGATCCATCAGGATTTTCGCAGAACCAAATATTGGAATCCCAATAATACTGGTAAAACCGATTGTCCTATTGACATCTATCTAGATCTTAAATCCAACCAGCTGCTATGCTAAGCAAAAGTAACAGGAACATTCATCAAGCTCTCTATTCTGAGATATCTCATCAAAATTCTGAAAGGGAGGTAACGCGGGGAAGATGAAGCACAAATTCCCCAAACGAATCTATTCTTGACATGGAAGCTGGTCCGACGGGTGTACAACCAAAGGCAGATGTACAAGGTTCTTGAGAGGCCACATACATTGGGTCGTTTGAGAGGCTAGACATGATATGTTTTCCACAATTAGCACCATCGACGTTGTTATTTCCTTCATTTACATTTGCACTGGAACTTGAGGCAGCATCTGCATCCTGCAGGAGGCAGCAAAGAGACTTGACCTTCTTCAATAGACATTTCTCATCCAAACCAGTCGCATGTTGAGTGTCACTTAGCAAATCGTGTTTAATGTTTTCAATTACTTCCCATAATTCTGATGCCCTGTCTGACAGTACAGATCCAGAAGTCACTTGTTCTGAAATATGGCTTTCAAAGTGGTTTAGAAGATTATCCATTGAAATAGATGGCAGGAGACCCGGAATCTTAGGTTGTTCCCAGCTTTTCTGATTCAGAAAACCTTGACTTTCAATAGTTCCGTTCCATTCAATTGCACGGGTATCCATCACTAGTAACATTAAACAATTTGATCAGTCAAATTTCAGTTGAAAATTATAGCGGCAGTGAAATAGTTTTTGCAGGATCAACATTCAGCAGATGCATTTTCTCTAAAGAAAAGCTTAAATCTGCTCAGATTTTCATTATGCTTACAGTACTTGAAAACTTCAGTGTCAATAAAGATGGAGTGTTCACAGTAGAGACAGGCAATATTGTACCTGAGCAAGGGGACAGAGCTTCCTTTGACATGTGTTTAGCAGTCATACCTATAGGATTCTGTCCAAAACTCAAGGGAGATGATTGTGTGGTGACTGTGGAGTCTACATCCATGAAGCTAGAGGGTGAATATTCTTCAGCAGCTTTGAGTTGATCAATTTTGTGACCTCTGAATTCTTCTGGACTTTCAAGAACAGAAGCATGTTCTCCAAAATATGGCCAGTCTACAACCATCTCGAGCTGTTGGCTCAAAATATAGAGACGCCTGTCACACTGAATCAACTTCTCATAGTACTTGTTTAATGCGCCTGGCGGGCATTGTAGAAAATGCTTCCTAGTCAAATATAATCAAAGTTTGGTTACTCAAGAACCAGCATCATAGGGCAACCAAATAGCATGAAAAGAGAGAAAACTTATCTATGGAAAGAGAAGATGCTTTTCTGCTAACCTATTTATGCTGGCCTGTCCACCAGTGAAGTCAGTACTAGGCTGCCAAATAGTATGTTTTCTGGGTTGTGGATTGATCTCCCTGAAAAATATGGGCTGCCTACCGAGCTGTGGAGCCCAGGAACAAAACGATTTTTGAATAATAAGCAAGATAAGAAGCCAGATAATGAAAGCAGAAATATATTTGCACCATCACTATCTGTAGATCAAGTATCTTCTTATTACCGTGTATAGCGCATAGGGAAGCAGCACGAAGTACACTAGCAATCCTAATGGTAATTTGGACACACCGTAGAATATATATGGAATGGACTAAAAAAGCAAAAAAGTTACCACTATAGTTAATGTGCCAGGGACGTCATCCGGACAAGTTGCCTTCAGAGCCATGATATCAGACCACTGAATTTCTATTTTGCTCTTGAGAGCACCTTCAAGAATTTCCCAAACAAGCTTCTGTTTCGCGAAGTAACACTTTGCCACCAAATCATTTTCATAACTTGACACATACTACCAAAAGATTCTAGTCAGCATTCAGCAACATATAATACTACGGGTTTAATGCATATGCACTTTAAATTTCTGTATTTTCACTTGTAAGAGTTTCTTTTACTATTTATCTTTTAGATTGAAAAAGGAAAGAGAAGTTCAATTGGGAAAAATCAAATGTGGTCAACCCATTGCAGATGCTATTTATTCGGGCACTAGAAACTCCAGCCTATTAGTTGTGTGATTTGAGAAAAATAGATCAAACACGCCCTGTTGATTTCTACCCAAAGTTTATTTTGTTACAATTACTTCAACTAGTTTAATGAAACACAATATCTTGAGATATGGCTGTTTGAGCAAAATATGGCAGTGAATATTCATACCTCCCAACTGCCAATCCTCAATAGCGAAGCTGGAAAATTGGCAGCCTTCATTTTGTCATTTGCAATTGAAGTGATATTCTTAGCATATTTTTGACTATGCAATTTACGATTTCCACTGGATTCCATGGTCAGAGAAGAAGTATTTCCTTCAGAGATTGTCTTCTCGATCAATTCCAAGAGAGATTGACTCTTCCTCAGCCGCAAGCCTAAAGGACCAGGCTCATCAAGCAGATACTGTGATTGTGGGATTGGAGGTTCATAGTCTGTAGAACCCCGCTGCTGTAGGAAGATCATTAAAATTAATGCTAGAAGAAGAATTGTAAGCAAAAGGGATATATATTAATTATAGAAGTCAAGTACCAGATATTAAAAATTCTTGAAAGCTTTAACCGAAACACAGATCCAAGCCAATCGATTCAAGATCTTTCAACACCTTTTACAATTGCCATTAATTTCACGTGCTTTCATCAATGGCTAACATAAACCACATAGCTCATTTAATTCAAGACACACACAAAACATTAACAACATAGCTCATCTAATACAAGACACACACCACTTGAACACCTGCGCTTCATCCCCACCGCTTACAAAAAAATGAGGAAGCTAAAAGTTTCCATATTCAAGAGTCAATGTTAACCAAAGGCGATGCTTAATCTCTAGTCAAATAAGCAACTTGAATATTACGTTATGAAAATAATAGTAATTAAAACATCATTTGAGATTACATAATTCTGTTTTGTAATATCAGACAAACATATTTAATAAATACAACTTACTGATGAAAACACTGGTAAGTAAATAAAGCAAGCAAAACAAAAGATCAAGAATCACGAGCAAAATTCTTTATAGATTAAAAGTTACTAGCATTATATTCTCAACGAAATGAAAACTAAAAAAAAAAAAAAAGAAAAAAATTAAAGAGAAAAGCATAAACATCTCTTCATCATGCTGAGGACATTATCATAAGCATGTACTGAGGGTAATTCTATTTGAAACACCAAGAAATATTGATTTCTCATCAAGCACTCTCAAGGATTTGATTGGTTCTCATTTTTTCTTTTTAAAATAAAATTTTAATTATTTTCAAATGTGTCTTCAAAATTTTTGTTTAAATACATATCTGTATGCACACCAGTGAAGCCAAATTAATCAATGATTTCTTCCACAGACCACAATCACAAGAAATTATGCCAACTTTTCACCTATGTTTCAAAAATGGGACCAACCTACCCAGTCAACCAGGAAAACCGAGAACCGGCTTTTGGGTACCATTAGAGCTTTAAATGCCGCCATGTGATAGACATCGCGATAAAAGCCCGAGTACTGATCACATATCCAACATTTTGTCGTTTGCATGTCCGAAAATGCAAAGATTTTTAAGGAGCAATTGAACCATTGTAGTCTCTAAGCCAGAGTCAAGTTCTTCCTTGTTGATTGTTAAAACATCTTTTATACCGGTGGTTTACTTTCCTTAGTCCTGTTTACTTCCATTTATATCCTTAAGAACGCAAAAAGAAAGCAATCCACCAACGATTTCAAGTTAACATAATCACAGAAAAATTGGTACATCGAAACTCAGTTAGAATTTAGAAGCCAAACAGATGAAAAAATCAACTAAACAAAGTGTAGCTCTTCCGATCTTGGGGAAAAGATTGAGACTTAACAAAATTCAACAGCCAGAAAAACGAAAACCACACCTGGTTTACAGGGGATGGCGATAAAATCTGTGAAGAACGAGGTCGTTTGCTTAGACGCCCGTTCACTCCTTCTGAACAACCCTCCATGTCCATCCCTCCACCGGAAGGAAAAGTTCCAAAAGATTCCGTCAGCTGAACTATTCAATTCATTCAACCAGAAAACTGAAATTAGTATTCTCAATTGAAAACTCAAAAATAAATTGAAGCAATGCTTGTAGCACTGTTTCTTTAAAAACCCAGGTCGATTTTGCAATTTCTGAACAATGCTACTGTTTTAGAGATAGAAACAGATACAGGAGAAATTCACGGAACACGGGAACAGCCATTTAAGTTTAAACTGTGAGCTTTATTCTGGAATTCAAGTCCGATATTCATATTTGGACGCGCAAATATATAAAGATTCAGGAAATCCTCAACAGTGGGTTTATATTGCAATGACGAAACTAACCCTCTTTTGTTAAAGCAAAAGTCAACTATCTCTATTGAAACGTTTTATTTCTGAAATGTGCTCCGTGGTTATTATTATTATTGAATGATTTTGTCCCATTAATTCAATTCAATTTGTGTGAAATAAATTTTTAGTTCCAACTTTCTTGCCAAATTATTTAATTTTATGGTAATAAATTAATAATGTTAGTAGATTACATAATTTTTTTGTGATATTCTCACTCTTCTAACCACTTCTAGAACAGAACGTGTTGATTTGTTTATGATTCGATAAAAAATGACTTATAATTAGATTTTACTCATTCTTCTCAGCGTTCTATTTTAAGTCAAGAGGTAATGAGAAGCAAGAATTCATGTAGTATATGTGGGCCTTAGAAAATATATGTCTAAGATTTTTTTTTTTTTTTATCAGTTCCTATTTTAACATATAAATAAACACTAACAAGAATCATGGATGCATCTCGTGTGCTCTTTTTCCATCTCCGATTATCTGAGAAGATGATAAAGAATAATATGACTCAAGTTAGCCTGAATAAAAGAAACGAGATTACAACATTTTAAGAAAAAGAAGGTGTAGCAATATTCAGAGAATATTATTATGAAAAAATATATTTAAAAAAACAAGATGTTTGTAATATCATCCGCTATTCGCGAGTACCATAATGGTATCAATAGATGAGGTAACAAAATGGGGAGGAAACAAATGGTAGTAATATATATATTTATTTTCTATTTGATCACATTATGTGACTTGATATCTCTAAGAGAATCAATTATTATATTAGAAAAATGTCATTAAAGGAAATTTCATAAACATTTGTAAATAAATATATAAAACCAAAATTCACAGGGTTAGTCTTCGTAGTTTGATGTGCTTTAAATGCACGTGTGACATGTAGTATGTGGGCCCCGGATTGGTTTCAACAACATCTGACGGTGCTAAACGACATGTTTTACTGAGTCATCCTGTCAGGAGGTTAAGACACGTGTTCCCCCAAAGGGTCTTTTGGGAAACTTCAAAGAGTAATAAGTGAGAGAATCGTTGGATGTGCTCAATTGGCTTTACGACGTCGTTTAACGTAATACTTCTATTTGTTGAGAACTTAGACCAATTTTCGATTGGATTCATCCCCGTTTAGAGAAAACATGAGAATTAATTAATGTGGAAAGCTCTCAATGGTAAGAAATCACAAGTCATAAATAAGTCTTCTTTCAAAAAAAAAAAAAGTCATAAATAAGTCGAATAATTATTTGTATATGCTAAAGATGAGTTTCTATTTAGCATAAAATAAAATTTATATAATTACGAAATAAATTTTAGATATCACTTAACAATCAACTTATCAAAATAGCCATATGTCCAGCTGAATAGTTCTTTCTAAAGATACATGAAAAAGTAACACGTATCCACATGTCCACCTGAATAGCTTTAAAGATATATGAAAAAATAACATGAATATGTGAAATTTTTACGTGACATAGTATTACGTATAATTATCATATGAATACTTTTCTTTATCTAACAAAATTGTACTATATTTATAATATTATTATTTATTCACGTCACAATTTTATGTCTCTTTAAAATTTTACCGTTCACCTTTTTCATGTCACCTCCTGCCTCCCTCACGTAAGGATTTAAGGCACATTTTTGTCGGACAATGTTGGTCTTTTGAAACAAGATCGCCGGAGAGGAAGTTTATGTACTCAAGACTATCGTAGTACAAAAAGGTTAAATTTGCAGCTAATGTCTCCAACTCTGCATTCATTTGCATGTATGTCCCTAACTTTTAATTCAAGACAAATAAGTCCACAGCCCCTGTATTCGTGTAAACTTTTATCCAATAATCCAAATGCATATATTTAATTATTAAAATGTTAAATGTCGTTTGACAACAATTAAATTAAATGTAATAATATTATAATTGAAATTAAATTATAAATTCATGTAAACATGAGAATACACCTAAAAACGACATACTTGCACAGGAAAAATTACACATGCACATAATGATAAAATTTTAGATTAAGTCTCACATGAGTATTTTATTATTATACATGCACGATACTTTTCTTTACTCTTAAATGATGTGAATTCAAATTTAATTTCAATTATAACATGCTTCCATGAAATGGTTGTCAAACCATAGCACTTTATTAATTATACATATATATATATATATTATATAATTAATACACACACATAGATATATATATATATATATTTAGATGAAAGTTCAAATTTCACAAAGGTTAGGAATGAAAGAGCAAATGAATGCAAAGGTTGGTGAACTTTCTCGCAAATTCCCATACAAAAATTTTGCATGCTTAGTCATAAAAGTTATAAACTTGACCACACATTGTTTATTTAGTACAGAAGTTATTTATTATAAACTTAAATATCATCATGCCCTTACGAGTTTGAAAATTGAAATACTTGACACTACCATTAAACCCACACTTCACAAAAAAGGCAAAATTTTACTTGTGCCACAGAGACCACCTTATGAGGAAAATGACAGTAACGGGTACCAAATTGTAACATTTTTAAGATGAGATAACTAGATTATAGGTCACACCAGAAGTAATGAACAAAAAAATAATTTATTTATACTAGTCAAGAAAGATATTCGGCTTTCCGGGTAAAAGAATTCATTACCAAACTGTTGGAAGAAGACAAACACTACAAATCTACAATGGTCATGTGGAAGATCAAGGATACGAAATTCAAAGAACACATACAAAAAGATGACTAATATAAGGGTTGATTTATCCTTTACATAAAAGTGAGAATAGCCCCAAGAAATGAATCAGCAGGCTCTAAAATTTGGTGCATTTGCGGAAACATCAGCTTTAATTTGACCGATTAACTTTGAGATAAGGCAAAGCACCAATCACGTTGTTATAGTCACTCCGATTGACTTGTACCTGTCCATAAGCAATGAAGGTGACGTAAAGAAGACCATTGTTAACGCTTAATAGAAGACAAATACATCTCGTACACGAAAGATTTCGATGGACAGTAGTCATGCTCAATCTCCTGTTCCACCTTTTTCAAGAAAAGACTCCCGTAAGTGGTAATTTTCTTTTAGATGAAAATGAAGGTTAACAAATGGCCTCTTCGAGCAAGGTTCACCACCACACAAGATGAAAAATATAAAAGAACCAAATCCAATAACTGAAGGGGAAGGGGAATATGCGGATCTGTCAACTGAATTAGCACCTCATTCAAGGGCCCAAATTCTTTTCACAACTTATATCCGGAGTCCAATTAGTTGGTGAGAACTCAAATCTTCATATTATATGCCTAAACAGTGTAGTGAGCGGACTAATTCAAGATGTGTAGAAAATTGGAGCTCGAACACACAACTTTTGGGAGAATGTGTTTGGAAAGTGAAGAAAATTTACGAATTTATATGCAAGATCATTTTGTGAGTGGATGGTATGGTTAGAAATGAGATTAAGAGTGAGAAATGATTTTGGAACAATCAATTCTGTAAGGCTCTAAGTTTTATCTGTCGGCTGTAAAATAAAACAAGATGACCCCCTCATGGTAACTCCGGCCAAAATAAATCCATGGACTTTAAATAAAACCAAAGCACTTCATAAGTACAATAAACTCCTGCTATGACAAAAGATGAAGCAGAAGAGAAGCATCTTTGAGGATTTTAACATAAACACTAGAATGCACTCAACTTTAGACCAATCGAAGTACTGAGATATTATTTCTCTAAGATGTCCGGCACAAGGTATGTACCAACAAAGATAGGAGGTTATTTCAAAACAATTTTTCCTAAGCAACTTGATCTTCACATTTAACGAAACTCAAAAAGAGGAAATAGACCGTCATTCCATTTTGCTCCATACTTGCTCCAAGCTTACTCAAAAAGCTTTTGACTAGAAAACAATAGATTCATGAAGCACTATAATAGAAACCAATGTTCCTATAGTTAACCAAAAATTTGATCAGCAATTCCCCACTGTTCCTATAGTTAAACCAACAATTTGATCAGCAATTCCCCACTTATGCCCAGTTTTAGCATTAAAAGTCATACAATAATTTGAATTTTGTCCTCTAGGAACTCAGTAGGTTGTCTTCCTAAAATTTCCAATTATTAGTTTCAGGCTTTGAGCAAGCCAGGCAACATCACTGGTTAGGCAGTGTGACCAGATTATTTTATTTTGTCTCTGTTCTTCTATCATTACTAACTTAATTTTTTCATTCTTTTTATTTATTTTTTTTCTTTTTTTTTTTGGGGCTATGCAGAGCGATGAAACTCTAAACTATCCTCTACCAAAAATAATTTTTGACTAACAATCTTGGAAGACATCGTTAGTGTAGAAAAGCTATCCTTAACCATACTTTTGATTCCAAAATTTTAATGTGGACAAGTTCCAGAAAGATTTTCATGCACAACGTTTGAGTTCTGATTCTTGCAGAACGTGATTGAATGGTAATCCTAAGAATCCATGTACTTCAACTCCACATTAGTTGATAAACAAACTTGTGAGGAAGATGGAACAATCCACCGGATTCAGCTGGACGAACTCTCTGTAGCATAGTAAATATATCCATTTTTTCCTAACAGCTTTAGGTATATGCCCATAATTAGCACAGAAGAACAGAAAATCAATGTCGAGCAAAATCAAGATTTAAATTTTGGCAAAAAATAAACGAATTTCGACAGAAAAGGGGCAAATTACATACCACTTTGGAAAGTCTCAATTTCCTCTTAGTGTTCTTCTTTCCCAGCAAATGTTGCTTCCCTGCTCTCCTCCTCATTATCTTCCCACTACCCGTAACCCTGAAACGCTTAGCCGATGCCTGAAATATCCATATGAAAATTAACAAAAAACTGTCCCCTAAACAAATTCACTTAAACATCAATACGATGCAAACAAACAAAGAATTGCCTTGTGGGTCTTCATTTTGTAGCCTTTTACACAGACCACAGTGAGTGGCCTCGACTCTACTGCGGCGGATGAAGCAAAATTGAAGGTTCTGCTGAGACAAAGAGGAGCAAACCCAGAAACACAGTGTGAAGAACTAAGATTGACTGATGATGCTAGTTTCTTTGGGGGTTGCAAGAAATGAACTGTTGTTGGTCGAATTGAACGATGTAGAGTACAAATTCTGAATCCCAAAGAAAGCACAGGCGTAGCCATTGTAGCCATGTTCTTGTTTGTGAGGGTTTTCGAAAGATAAAACTTTTTGCGGTTGAATTTCTCTTGCGAGACGTGCGATGTGGATAAATTGGCTGTGGATCTCTCGCCCCCTTTAGGACAGTTCACCCTTTACCTCAACGCAACCCTTGGTTGAAAATGTTCACGTTTATTTTGTTATCGCACCAGAGGACGCCTCCTCTAAAAAAATAATCAAAATTTAGTAACCACTCTAGTAGAGTGAGTTACGGAGCTCGCAAAGCCTGTCCTTATGTCAGCGGCTGGTGCTAATTCATTTATTAAAATTATTATATACATCCCACAAAAAAATTTCTAATGCCAAATAGAGAAAGTGACAAAAAGTTACATGCAAGGAAGGCGCTTTGTAAGATCTCATTTTTAACACATGATAACGTCATTTTTAACTCTAAATCAAAGAAAATGGTAATCACATAGGCTATATAATTGTATAACTTTTGTGTACTTTTTTGTCTTTGTAGAATTGTTCATCTAATACTATCTAGAATAATTCTATTTAAACAAAAATAAGGTCAAAAAGTTTGATAAAATAGACATATGGTCTATGAGACTGCCATTGATTTAAAAGTAATGTGATGTGTTAAAAATAAGATCATGTTATGTGTCAATTTTGTTTAATATTTTATATCATTTTTTATTCAAATAGCACAACTTATCTATCTACCAGTAGATGAGGTGGCGGAATGAGAAAGTGACATAAGAAAGATATGTTGATTTTCTACTAGAGTCAAGAATGAGTCTTGCAAAAAGAAAAAAAAAATGTCACCATCATAGTTGAATGAGCATCTTAATTGTAGGGCATATCCATTGGGATTTGGATTGTAAAACTTTTTGTAGCCGCGTCATACATTACGTTATTCAAAATAATACATGGAATAGAAACGGGGGTTTGAATTGGACCAAGCCAACGGAAGTATAAACACACCATGGATTCGGGAGGCAACCTTTGCAGGGTACACGGGCCAGTCCATGTGTGATTGGCTTGTATGGGATGTGGTACTTGTAATTATGTTGACCCTAAAGCAAACAAAATTGCCACACCTTAGCATTGTTTGCTTTGTCTTCTAATTTCATACATGTACTTAGCATATTCAGACCAGGACACCGTTGGGTTAGAGCCCACCAAACTTTAAAAAAAAAAAATTCTTAGTATTATTTCTTAAACTCACTAATTTCTTAACTCATAACACACAATACCCAATACTAGAATGATCCAAAACAAATAGAAATTCAAATCAACTAAAATTACAACCCAAAGAAAATAAAACTAAAACGTCATCTCTCTTGAGCATGTATTCTCTCTTGCATCTCATAGTTGTTTTCTCACATGGTTAAAGTTGTCGAAATAAAAAAAAAAACATTTATTAGCCTACCAGTTTATAAATTTCTAAATCCACCCCTTGGACAGATAGATGCCCCCAGTCCTTGTGCACGTTGTGCGCCATTGATTTAATGAAGGATATTTTCCTTTTAAAAAAAAGGTAAGAAAAAGTTTTCTTCGTCCTCCATATATGTGCCGCCAAAAAAAAAAGCTTCCAAGCACCTAGCAAAATTTTTGATACAATGGGGAGATAAGGGAGGGAACATTGGGAAGAAGCATGGTGCGGTTTGAACCCAAGACCTGCTACTCATAACGTGAGAACTTTACCATTACAGCACTTATTTGAACTCAAGTACCAAGTAAAATGGTCACTGTACTTTTTCATTTCCTCCTATTCATCCTTGAAATTTTGTAAGTTGCTATTACACGCTTGATCCTTCCAGATGTAACAACTTGGTCCTTGATATTCTAGTGATTTTCATATTAGATTAGATACAAAAAAATACAATTTGCTAGATTAGCTTGACCAGTTTCTTGGCTAGTACTGCAAATCAATTCACGTATTTTTTTTCTTTTGGAAATTTTTAAATGCAAACCTATATTTTTTTTTAAATGCTTAAATATAGTTACAAAAGTTTTTGAGCTCCGCAAGGTAAGTTGCACATTGTCAGACTTTGTTTTCGATGATTGGTATGCAAACCAATAAGGGCGTAGCCAAGGGCTACACTAGTAGTCTCATTCACCCACTCACTGGTAGGTGAACTTACACCGTCCCCGCCTATATGAGGGCGGTGATTGGTCCTCTCACATGTGGGTGAATCTGCATGTGACTCCTACCACATGTGGAAAGACTAATCACCGCCCCCATATAGGTGGGGGCGGTTTAATTTCACTCACCAATGAGTGAGTGAACATTTTTGCCCCACTAGGCCTAAAGCTCCTTGGCCCAAAATTTTTTTAACTGAGAAAGAAAAATTATATAAGGGTTATTTTCACTATAGGTTCTCAATTTTTCAATTTTGTATTAATTGTGTTCCAAATCTTTTTTTTTTTTAGCCTACTAAGTCTCCAAGCTTTCACTTATTATCGTATTACGTCTCTAACGTTACATTACGTCCCCAACCTTTTAATTTTCACCATTAACCCCTATCAAAATGACCATTATATCATTGATTCTTTATTTCCACTGTAGGTCCTCAATCTTTTAATTTTTATATAATTTTATCATATTATTTTTTGAGCTCGTAGAAGCCCAATTTTTTATTTTTTGTCATGTTATATATCTATTAATACTTTTATACTAACATTTTAATTCTTACTATTCATATCTATTAAAATTTTTATTCAGTTATGTTAGAGGGGGTTAGAGTGTGTGAATTTTTTATTTTATTTGTTCTTTATGTTTTATTTAAATAATGAATGATGTAATGAAAAATTTAATAGACATTAACAGAAAAAATTAAAATATTAGTATGGAAAGTGTTACTGGGGATATAAAATTTATGTCCTTAACCTTTCAATTACTAATGTTAATTCTAATTAAAATTGCTATTAAACCTTTAATTACTTAAATAAAAATAAAATATAAAGAACAATATAAAATAAAAACTTCACATATCCTTGTAATGATAATAAAAAAAACTCGATCTACACCAAACTTAATAAATACTTAATCTGCGAAAAAATCTCCGATCTGAGAGTCAATACAACAAATCTTGATCACATATCACGTAGTGAATATTGGTCAACCTGGATCTACAAAAACAATTATTTTTAATTTACGAAAATGAAACTGAACCCTAATGCACTGATTTTAATTTTTTATGAATTCACAATTAGTGGATCATATTGGATTGAGACGGATAATAAAAAATAGGGCAAATTAAGGTGAAAATTAAAAAAAAAAAGACAAAAAATTAAATTAGAATTAAAGTATTAGGGTATATTTTTTTATAAATCAAAAATCAATTCTGGGCAGATTTACCGAATCCGTATTCATCACGTGATATGTAATAATCAAGAAATTAGCTCTGATTCGCCATGTTTATACTTAGATCGACAATTTTCTTCGACACAGATTTGATATTCATCGAGACCATTATAGAACGAGTTTTTATGTTATCATTATTTCTGACTGTTTTTGAGTTGTGTTTGCGTATGTTAGAGTAAGTGAATTTCTTATTTTATATTATTTGTTATTTTTATTTAAGTAATTAATAGTATAATGAAAATTTTATTAGATATTAACAGTAAGAATTAAAATGTTAACATGGAAAGTATTAATGGAGATATAAAACGATAAAAAATAAAAATATTGGGCTTCTAAACACCTAAAAAATAATGAGAATAAAATTATTTAGAAATTGAATGGTTAGAGACCTATAGTGAAAATAAAGTATCAATGGTATAATAGTCATTTTGATAGGGTTAATAGTGTAAATTAAAAGGTTGGAGATGAAATCTAAAGTTGGAGACATAATACGATAATAAATGAAAGATTGGAGACTTAGTACACTCAAAAAAAATGGGCATAAAATTGATACAAAATTGAAAAACTGTGGACTTATAGTGAAAATAACCCATTATATAAATAGTTTAGCCATGTAGTCCACGGCCAGCCCTCCAATACCAATTGGCTACGCCACAGTGAACCAAATATAGAAACTTGACAAGAGGCACAATGCGGTCAATTGGATTAAGACGGAGATAGAGTTCTTTCCTAAGATGATTTTGTTGGAAAGATTATTCGTTTATTGAAATAATAATTATTATAATGGAGGGTTGAAAGGTAAAGGAATTAAACTTATTATTAGATGACAGGAAATATTAATTAATATGTTTTCAAAGAGCGTACAATTGCGAATAAGTTCGAACAATAAATGAATGAATTTTTAAAAATATGACTTCCCGACAAGCTCTAAGCTTGCAACTCAACCTTGTCCTTCCAAAAAAAAAAATTGTTTCGTCACAAACAAAGAGAAGATAAATCTCAAGTAGAAAATGAAAATATATAATAATGTTTAAAAACTTTCGAGAGGTTTTGTAAAAACTCATATGTGATTTTCAAGACCTGCAGGTGAGTTCTTCAGTGTGATATATGTGGGAGACCTACACGTGTTTGACAGGCAAAACCTCCTGAAGGTTTTTGGAACTTTTCATAAAAATATATAAACGTATATACAATAGACAATGCGTCAATTCTCAGGTGTGATGACTGAAATCATTTTATGGGAATGGAAATCTTTAAAGCTTTACAAATTTTTAGGTGTAAATGTTGGAACCAAAAAGGAAAAATGGAAATAGAGAAAATAAAATGGAAAATCTGATTCGCATGGTGGTTTATACATCAATTATAAATTGGAGAAGATGTTCTTTAAATATAAAAATTGACAGTGGAATGTACATATTATAGTGTACGGCTAGTTGATAATTGGCAATGCAGCTTCCTAATTCTTAAAATAAGAGTTTATTTTCATGTTTATTATTATTTATGCTTATTATTATAATTTTTTTAAAATTCTATGTAGACGAATTACTTCATGCGCATACTTGAGATTCTAATGTCTAGTTTAACCTTTTAAGAGGTTGTTTGTCACAAAGGTAAAAAATTGACACCTTACAATGCAAAATCCTTGCAATGTCGCTTCCAGAAACTTTATCTTGTATTTTAATAATCAAAATATATGTTCCCATTTCTATCAGTTGAGCAATGCTATTCATCTCATTTGTTAATGGAGACCGATCTCCAATACCATTACATTAAATGATAAAGCTGATATAAAGATGTCTTAGTAGCAATGCATTTGATTTGACAAGTTATATCATTTTATGTCAAATCATTACTACATCAAGTAGAGAGTCATTTCTACTTGCAATGTTAAAAGATGCAGGTTAATATTCATAGAAAATGTGTAATTCTTCATTAATCCATGTGTCACCAAATGTTGCCACTCTTGAGATTAAAATATATGTATATTATAAAAACGTGCGCGACACAACGTAAATGCAATGCAATGCAATTAAAAACCAACGTATCAAATAAAAATTAATTCCGGGTTGAATATATATAATTAATTATTTTAAAGGCTAATTATATCTACACTAATATTTTTACTAAATACACCACATTTTTTTATTAATGTGAGCATCCATACTCTTTGTTCGGTATAGCATTTATGCCCTTTAAAATTTTCTGCTACATATTTTCTTGAATCTTTGATTTAATTATTCTCTCATATTGTTAATGATCGGATATATTTAAAAAACTTATTTTAATACCTTCAAATTGTATGAAAATATGTAATTGTATATTATTAGATATTCTATTTTGGCTTGTTTAAAAATTTTAACTAATTCCTGCAGTAAAATTTTAGAAATCAAAATATCTTTCGAAACAAATGTCATTATAATAAAATATTAAAAATACAAATATAATAGAAATAAGTAAATAATGTAAGTGTAAAGATTTAAAAACATAAAGGATATTGATTACAATTAAATTGTGACGTGGTTAGTAAAAAATGTAGTGCCAATATAACTACCTTATTTTAAAATCCATCAATCTCTTAATTGACTAAATTATCCTCATGCGTCGGTTTCTCATATGGCCAGGATTTCTGATAGCCACACAATAGAATGTAGATAAAAGGGTTTCCACTTTCCAGCCATGTATGTGTTTCTTGATGATAAGAAAGATAATGTTGATTTCACAAACAAGCCTTGTCCACACCAATGCATTTCCCTGCCCATTTCCAGTACTAAGAAACTCAACAGTTACCACATTGTCCAAGAAACAAGATTTTTCTGAGAAATCAAGAAAACAAAACAAACCCAATATTGTTTTTCCATTCAAATTTCCAAGCAACAAACTCTTACTTCAATCTGCAATTGGAGTCTTTGCACTTGGATTCATCGATGCCGGGTAATAATACATTAATTAAGCACATCTTTATTATAATATGAATACAAGTTTTTTCTTTTTGGTTGTTTCTGCTTATGTTGTTTCTGCTTATTTTGGTTGTTTTTGTGGTTGAACTGTTCAGGTACAGTGGAGACTGGTCAAGAATAGGGGTGATCACAAAAGATGCTGAGAATTTGCTTAAATTGGCAGCTTTCTTGGTGGTTCCTTTGTGTGTCTTTTTGATAGTTTCTTTGCATAAGAAAGTTGAGGAGTAGAAAAATTGCAAACCATTTCATGACTTTTTCTTTAACATATGTAACGTACAAATCTAATAACAACATTGAAAATGATTTGTGCCGAATATATAACGTGGGTAGAGCATGACTAGTTGGTTGAGTATGATTGCTTGCATAATCGAGCTACCGGTGCCTTCACAATATTTGATGTCGAAGTACAATCATGCATAGAATTAAATTATTTGTCATTTTGGGTTTTTCACCGATAAGACAAGATTGTAAAAATAACTACAATTTGTGTTTAGAGATTATTTGTAGTAGTCTGGTAGATGTGACTACGAGTCTTCTCTTTAAACTTTCTCAACTTTTCTTTTTAGATAACAAGATATATGGTCCAAATGTATAAGTCCTTAACGTGATCTCGTTGGGACCATTCATTTATAAGAGCTAAAAAATAACACGAAACAAAGAAAGTGTAACAGTGTAACAATTTTATTGAACCATTCAAATCAAACTTAAATTGGTAGCTAAGTTCGAATTAACTTTTTTATCTAATGCAGAATTAATAGGAAACAAATTTCAAGACGGTATGTGTAATATTGGTGCAATTTTTGCAAGCAACGCAACTGCTTAGTGCATCTATGACACAAGCACAGGTGAGGTTCCAATATTGGGCAAAAAAGAATGACAAAATATTTCTAATATTATAGCCGATAATATTACTGGTGGATGACGTGGTTGAATGAGAAGATGACATGTGGCATTAGAGGAGGCATATGTTCATTTTATGTTGTTTGACATCGCACGATTGATATCATAAGAAAATCAACGTTTGGTAAGAAAATTTTCAATAGAAGTCATTGACCGATAATCTATGTATTTATAATACTAATTAAATAGTGGATTATTCTTTTCCACCTAAAATTGGCCTCCTAAGGGAATTAGAAATCTGATGTCATGATGATGTCAAGTTGATGCTGCTTATGTCTCATTTATTTTTTTGCTTTTATTTTCGTTCATTTTTCTTTTTTCCCTCTTTTTTTTGTTCACCATAATAATCATCTATCTATTTATAATACTGATTATGTAATGGATTATTTTTTCCTGCCTAAAACGGGCACCCTAAGGGAATTGAAAATCTGATGTAATGATGATATTAAGTTGATGTCGCGTATGTCTCATTTATTTTTCTGTTTTTATTTTCGTTCATTTTTCTTTTTTTCCTCTTTGTTTGTTCATCATAATAATAATCGAATAATACTAAGTGATGTGTTAATTTTTTTAATTTTGCATAGTAATTTTTAATAATCTATTTATCTGCTCACCTTAATATTTTTTTCGAAATTTTCAAAATTTTGTTTATTACGTCTTTTAATTTTGCATAGTAATTTTTAATCATCTCCCAGTTGTTGGGGCGAAACTTTTGGCCTTTCGAGATGCTTTAGATTTCGCTTAATCAATTAAGTGTATCAATCAAATTCTTAATTATTTCTTTCCTTGCATATAACTGGGTAAGTGCAGCAATCAAATTCATAATTATCTATTTTTTTTAGATTTGAATTTAAATAATCAATGCAACCTTCAGGCAGCCTAATCAGGTAAGTATACGAGCAGCTCTATATATAGATTGCATACATATTAGCCAGCAATCGATCAATTAACATGGAATATCAATTATGGAAGTAGTTACATATATTTTTCTTTTATTTTTTATCGTTTAATTAATTGTTTG
>CAVNYN010272515.1:0-42807 GCA_963692815.1 Nyctanthes arbor-tristis | reverse complement strand
CTATAAATGATAAATTTTTCTGGAACGGCAGAATTGTCTTCCATTGGATCCCTAGGTTCTGATCTCCATTTACTGCTGACCCAGAACCAATCATACTTCCAGTTCTTGATTGAGTCCGGAAGGTGGACGATAGGGTTTGTCAAGTTCGGACACACGGTGGTATAATAGAATTCTAGGCCCTTCAAGAGGTAGAACTCGTTGAAGGTCCTGACCGAAGGCATGGGCTGGCGAGTTCTTGCCAGAGGATGATGAAGGCCAGCATCATCCGCCACCCATTGTGAGAAATTTGGATCAGTGCCATTCCCCAAAAACACAGGTAGTCTGTAACTATCCTGGGCATGGGAAATCTCAGACCGGCCATCAGCATAAGCCTTTGGAGGTCAGTGTGCTTCTTCTCCTAGTTAGGGGAGCACGAAATGAACGTTCTCAGAGACGTCAAATTCCCGGTGCCAAGCTTGTAGTTGTGCTTGTCGACCCTAGATCTCATCCCAATAGTTGCCCAAGCGATGCCACCATTGTTAAGGTTCAAAGTGGACGGATCTTCTGGTCTGACCGGAGGGGCGTGGAGGGCAAGAAAATAGATAGCATTGAAAGGAACCTCCTCTTGAAGGACGACCTCAGTACCCAAATTGGCCTCGGAAGGTTGAGGCTCAATGGGGTGGTCTTCACCATACTCGATATCACTGTCCCAGTCCCCATATAGGTTTTTCGGTTCGGAGCTAAGGCCTATTCATAATCCGCCATCGCATCTGATTCGGAGTCCCGGTCAGAAGCATATTCATCATTTGTGTCACGACGATATGTAGAACATGTCAAGAGATAGAGCTTCCTCCTGACCTAACTCTCTTTCCTCACCGACCTCGTCGGTTTCGTGGTTCGAACTGACAATGGTGTATCTAATCCTAATTTTTGTCATAGTTTCTCAAGGAAAACGAATTAAGAGAAATAAAAGAATATAGGACTGTGCCTAATAGAACAGATACGAGCGTCTGGTGAACTTGCAAGACAATCTGAAGCCCTGATTGGTTAGAGTGAGAAAAAGTTCTAGAAAGAAGGCAGAGCAAAACTTAAGGAATAAAGGAAAGCTAGGGCTATTTATAGGAAAAGGAACACGGAATTTGAAAGAACGCTTCTAGATCTGACATTGTTGATGTCATTCTAGTCAGATAGCGGCCAGATCAAACCCCCACAACTGTACTACCCAATCGATGAACGCCACGTGGCACGTCAAATCAAAAGTCAACGCAAGGAATCAGAAGCTGTCAACCCGATCCCAAGATGAAAATCGACAGAGTAAAAGGCAAGGTAAAAGAGGACGGGCTGGTGAACCGACCAGACAGATGTCATTTGCATTGGCCGGTCTCTTGGGCGAATGCGAACGTGGGCGCATTGTTGGTACCCGATATCTCACAGAAGGGCCCCAGATAACGCTGAATAGAATTATGCCTGATTAGAGTGACGTAGCCAATCTGAAGTGACTTGCTAGTCAACACGGCGAGCCTTAATTGCTATGATTGAGATCGGACGAAAATGGCCGATCAGGCACGAAGGCTGATCACACCAGAGGTCTTTTTAGAAGTAAATAAGCGTGTCTTCAACACGGTCGGGAGTTGGTAGTTAATGGTAGTAGTTAGGACAAAAGCTAACTAAACCTAGTATTTTAGTATTTGTCGAACTAAGTTCATGTTTGAACAGACTGTATGAAATTCCCAACGCACCTCGAAGCTCGCCTATAAATATGGGCCTTGGGGTGCCATTTCAAGGAGGGCTCTTGCCTAAAAAAATAGAAAGTAGAGAGAGAATTCTTACAATACGTTTATTCAATTCCGAACTCAACTCTTGATCAAACTATATCCGTTCACGCATTCTCATCGGATGTCATTCTGATAAAGAATCCTAATTGAACATCACCATCGCATCATACAAACTTTCTGACTTGGGTCCACGTCAGAACCCAACGTTAACACGCGTAGGCTTGTAATTGCTAGTCTCCATAGAAAATGGGTATTATTCAGTGGGACAGAATTTTGGTTTTCTCATCCGAATTTCTGGTGTTGGGTTCTTGGATTATTCCTTGGATGTCCACTTGTCATTGCAAAATAATTTTTGAAATTATTGTTATTCTATGATCTTGTTTCCAATAATAACATCCTTTCATCTTATTTGACTCTCTCCAAATTTTTACCTATCACTCTTTTATGTTTTCGAAAATGTTCCTTTTAATTATATTTATTTAAGAGTTGGTACCAAGATTTATGTGTCTTGTAGAGCCATCTTCTTGTGGGAAAATGTTAAAGAAACGCCACGTGAAGAATCGCCGGCAGATCTCAATCATCCACTCTAGCAGCGGAGTAGCTCTGGAGATATATTCCTTGTAATTATTTTCTTGCTTATTTCGCAGGAAGTTACCTTGTACTCCCGCCGTTATAGGCTTGTTTAAGATTTTTCTCAAAATTTAAGAATAGTAATGGGAAGATACCTTTTGCAATCCATGCCTTAACTTACCCTTACAATATTGAATTTAATGATGAGTAGAATTTAGTTAAGATTGATAGTAACTAAGTATACTAAATAGAAGTAAATTAATAAAAATGGTGAATTAGATTCCTCAATAAATAAACGAACTTATATATTTAGGACGGGGGAGTGTATAATTACCTTACATAGATTGACTTAGTTACTATAGTTTAATGCATAATAATTTGTATGAATATATTAACTCATTAATTAATTAATCAATGAAATGAAAGATAAAACAACCATTATTCTCCTCATATTCTTCTTTATTTCTACATAACCCATATTCTTACTCCTTAGGAAAACAGGTGGTGGAACATCTCTGACCCGTCCCTCTCTGCGGGTTCGTGTAATGAGAAATTTTTGCTCCACTGGAATTTGAACAAATTGGAGCTTTTCTTTCCCATCACCACTGTAGTCCATTCTCTTGCAGTCTCTTTTTTCCATTATTTTACTATTTCACCCCAATTGACAGGAAAAGATGGTTCAAACTCAGTCATACATAAACCCTAAAACATAGGACCTCAAAGAGGCCCAAATGGATTGGACTTAATTTATTAAGTAGATTAAAAAAAGACAAACAACCTTAGTAGCAACACATCCTACAGATTGCAGACTATATGATTCATGCTCTTTTAGGCTCTTTAAATTTTATCATGTGTGGCGTTGCTACCGAGATTAATGCAATCTATGTCTCTCCTACAAGTTGTTGGTTTTAAGCAATTAATCAGCTAGGCTCTCTGCCTCTTTAAACCTTAATGTAATAAAATATCAAAATAATTTTATAAACTAGTTTAACCAAACGAACTTTTCAAATCAAGATGGAACAAAATTGTAATAGGAAGCAACCCTCCAAAAGCATATAGTTTCTCATTGATCTTCTTACAAGTATTATAGCATTGCGTTCAAGTTATGTAAAACCCCGCTTCCATCAGTATCCAGCAGATTGTGAGATTGTGCAGAAAAACATAGCATTAGTCTGAATTTTCTTCCTTTTAGCCTACCCGAGTTTCATTCTCTTAAAAGGAGTCTCCGATGCCCAACCCGGCCTTGGAGGCTGAGACATAGGGTGCCGGTACATGGTATTGTAGTAAACACTAGGCGTCCCATGGTTTAAATCAAGTTCAGGTTTCATATTTCGAGTAAATTCTGGCCCTTGCAAGTGTTTATGAGATTGACCAATTTTTGAGAGTTTATCCCCCTCATCTCCATTAATTTTTCCATGTTGCTTTATTAGGGACTTGTAATAATCAATGTCCTTCACGACAGGGGTGGAGTTGTCCATTGATGGCAGTGCGTATCGGCCAACAGTCCCCATTACTTGCATTTGGTTTGCAGGCGGAGATGCCACCATATGAGATTTTGAGGTGGCTGATGCAAAAAAGTTAGGCATCGGCCCGGTAAAGGACCCATACCCTGCATTATCGTGTCGTTCTTGTTCGTTAAAAAGTGTTTTAGTTTCTTTGTTTGGTTTTCTTAAGGACGGAACTAGAGGTGCAGCCGGCTTCACTCCCCTAATTGTTTCCACATTTGTTATCGAGGTGAAATGGTTTATAGATGGCACTGGATTTATTCCTGCAGTGTTGTTAGTTCTTGTATGATCAGACGAGCCAGGTTGATTAATCAAGTTTTTAGTGAGGGATGTACCAGAATGAGAGCTCTGCACAGGGATGAACTGCTTCACTGGCTCTGGTGAAAGAGATGGTTGCACAAGTCTGGCACGGGGAACCAACTGTTCCACCGACCTTGGTGCAGTATATACCGGCACAATTCCTGCATAGGCTTTTCCTCGTGCACTGTGTGTGCAACTTGGCGATTCAGCTTTCATGATGGATGGAGGAATTGATTCTTTACCAGATACAGGCTTGGGAATAACAAGAGTCTCAATATGGTCTGTCGTAATTCTTTCAACTGGTGGATTAGGTGTTGGTTCTGGTCCATTTCCATTTTTAAGGTTGATGCCAAACTCGTTCTGATCAATCAATTTCCAAGTCATTTTTGGGTCACGGAGGAACTCAATCAGCAGACTGGTGTCAACCGAGCATCCTTGCTCTTTGCTTCGGAGTATTGAAGCTACAGCTGCAGCAGCAGTTGCAGCAGACACCAGATCACTGTCTTCTAGACCACGCATAAGGTCAACAAGAGATTTTTCATTGGTAGATTGCTCTTGAGTAACATGAAGGTTGCACTGAGGAGTGGTGAGATTTTCAGAGAGTGGTGACTGTGAAATTGTGCCAGAGTTTTCCTGTGCTGGTCCATCTAACTGTATTGTTGCTGCTGCCATTGCTGCTGATTCTTTTTCTTCAATTGAAATTATTGGGATTTCAGGAACGAGACTATTATCATAATAACCTCCTTCCATGTTGGATGAGACCGAAGGTCTGTACGAAGATAGGGAAAGTGAGTAGGGTTAAGCAAGTGAAAAATGAAAAGTAGTAGCAGATCAATTGACAGACGAGTTTACCTGGTACTGGAAGGCATGGCAGAGATAACTGGGTTTAGCATTTCCCAAGGATTTTGATCCCCTCTGCACTCACTTTCTTCACCAGCAGCCAAGCACCATTCTTTTCTCAATTCAAACTGCTCAATAAGTAGATTGGAGAATGAACAAATGGTGATCTCAAACCATTTTTCACAACCGAGAAAAATCAAGAATAAGAATTCGCATTATACTTAGAATAGCTTACTTTGGGTGGGCATTTCCATTTTATTTTAGGAATGCATGGGACATTTTCTTCTGATAGCTTCATGCTAGACATATGGTATGGGTATGACTTAAGGTGTTTCTTTGAGCCCATATTACTAAAGCAGGACGTCATCAATTTAGAACCAACCTTTGAAGAATAGTCTTCTGATAGAGACAAATCTACCTGCATGATGAAAGAAGTTGGTTGTAATTGATTTCACAGACTGTAAAAGTCACATATTAATGCCAGCAAATTAAACTTATATATATATGATTATCTCAGAAGATTAAAAGTGAAGTAACCCATTCATTCTCCATCTGGAACATTGAAATTACAAGTTATTGTCTGGAAATATGAGAAAATAACAAAAATGACATGCTTTTGCCAAAAAAACCCACAATCTAAAATATCGGCAGGAATGATCATTTGCAGAAAGAAAATCAATGAGATGCAGTCTAGTTAGAGCATCCACATTGGAGGTGTTAAATCACCTTTTTAGTGCCATGTGTTAGTTACACCACAAAAATAAGGCTATGGTAGATATGCTAGTAAAATTGTTAGGAAAATGTTTTTAGCTTCAAGTTAACTTTGTTGTTAAAGTTAACAACTATTATAACAACCTAGGCGGCTAGGTCGCACTGTTTCATTTATTTTTTATTTGATTTATAGTATTAATTGTTGAGTATGGACTTTTGGGGAGACAAAATAAAAATTGACCAATAACTTTTGTTTTGTAATTTAATTTAACACTTTCAATGGGTTTAATTTAACACCTTCAATGTGTTAGTAATAATCAATAGTTAAATTTAATATGCCGACATCATTTAACAATCGCTTAAAGTCCACTTTATTTCTTATGAGTCAAGTTAAATTTACACCTCCATTGTGGATGCTCTTAGGTATTGTTGCAGACATTGCTATGACACAGTAGAAACATCAGGACAGGTAACCAAACATTTACTTCTTAATCCTATTTATTCAAGAAAAATCCGTTATCAGACTAAAATAATAGTTTCAACATATCACACATTCCTCAAAATTGCAGACCCTGCTGCAACATAGGAACAAGGATTAAAAACAAAAACCTGATTCATTGATAACTAAATAAAAATAAAAATAAAAGATCATCAGAGAGGGAGAGATTAGTTCCAAAAGCAAATAGCAAGACACTGTTCTATATCAGTACCACAGAAGCAGCATAAATACCAATCATCAAGTTGAGAAACCAGGCTACAACAAAAAGCAAAAGCAACTGGAATATTTACAACAAACTAGCCACGAGTGGTATACAACTACTTTTAACATACGAGTTATAAGTACGTGCATTGTACACCTTATATAAAAGGTGAAATAATTGTTCATGTATTTGAAGTCGTATTTTGTAATAATATTATACTGAATTTTGTTTAGAATAGTGATCAACACATTTTAAAAAAAAAAGAATGATATTGGGTTGAGAGAGACCAACTTTTCTCATAATAGTATACTGATAAATCTCACGTTAAATCTTTCATGATTTTAAATTCTACCAATTTGAGGTGCATATACATTTCATATTAATTTAGATGGTAAAATTTGTAATAAATAAAAAAGATTTGCAAGATATTATGACTTTCAAAGTTATAATTTAAAATCATTTTAATAAAATACTAAATTCATTTGTGTGAAGTTTCAAAAAAAAAAAATACTAGGAAGTTTTTGGCAACTAAAAAGACTTGTGGAAGTTGGAAGGTGAAAATTTCATACTCATGAATTGATTAAGGTTATTAATTAATTAATAATAATGAAATAAAAGTAATTAAATAGTAAATAGGGTTTTTGATAGAAATTAGAGAAATAAGTGGGGGTGAAATGGGAAATCAAAAGTTTCCCACTCATTCCCCCTTTTTATATATTGTAGATTGTAGATAACATCATCTACATAAATTTCATCAGCTAGTTTATCCTTTTCTTTTTTTTTTTTTTTTTAAAAAAATATCAGCTAGTTTATCTTTTCATTAATTAAAACATGGATTAAATTAAAATTAGAAAGAAACGCTACACTTCAATCTCTACTCAACTCCCTATAAGACAGAGTTAAGATTGTAGAAAAGAAAAAAAGAAATAATGGTTACACTCCTCTTATGATGCTTTAGTTTCCAGGTTATATATTTGTTTTAGTTTACAAAGGTGTGTCAATAACTATTTCAAAGTACAGATAACTTTTAGCATGTTTTCTATTCAACAAGATATTCAACATTTGGTTGCACAAAATGTATAATTTCCCCATTATCATTGAAAAAGAAGTACAGAGGGACTTTAGTAATCTGAGTTGCTATTGATAAGGGAAAACATTTTTTTAGCTGCAACTATTAAGAGATTATTTTTACTGGTTCAGTGTTGTAACAAAAACTATGGTAATTAATAATTTTTCTCTCTCTTAAAGTTAGTTATTTTCAAAATCAACTGTTCACGCATTATCCTTATCTTCCAGTGTTTAATAACTTTTCCTTGAAAAGAGACTAGACAGCGATTGAGAGAGAAAAAAAATAAAATGTGACTACTCAAGTACAACACTCTTTCCTAGTATAATGTTTTGGTTCTTTTGGGGGGAGGGGCGAGTGGGGGGGGCACCAATTTTATCATAATAATAATTTCTTGTTTTAGCCCTCTATAACCACTGCATACCCCCAACTCACACACTCTTCATGGTGTCCTTTGTTTCAAGCTATTTGCAATATCAAATAAAGGCTTTATTAAAGAAAATACTATCCTTTGAAGGATATGTGAATGCATGCAAGAATCCCTATACTCAAAACAGACATTAATGTGGTTCATACCTACTACTATTTATCAGACCAATAATGCACCAATAACAGAAGCTTGGCAATATGGCAAATTAATTATTGATACTGTCAGTAAATTCCTAGCGTCAGAAGTCACATGGATGGCTATAGAAGAATCATACCACTGGGTAAGCCAATCTTTTCTAAATTTCCATTTGTATGTATTACATGTATACATGTAATATATGATATCATGGAAATGTAACCCTCAAAAGTTGGAAAGTCATTCCTTTTCCAGGTTGGAAGCAGTTCCTTAGGCAAGAGCAACTGAGCTGTTCTCCTTAACAACCAAAAGCCTAAAGCAAAAACAAACCCATAGAATGTCCAAACAGTGTCAGGACATACCAGCACAAGACTTCCAAAATGACTTTATGCTTCATACAAGAAAAGCATTCGTGAAGAAGTCATCAGATTCCTATGAATCCTCCAACGGTGGCAACATTCTTCTACAAGTGAATTAATCAAATTCATTTACGTTCAAACTGCATCCTATTCTATATAATTTAAATTATCTCTTGACTGCGACAGCCATCAAATTGCGTGCAATTCTGCATAAGATGTTAGTCGTATTTTTATATGAATTTTCTCATGTTATGAGCATATATATACAGATGCTCAATATTTAAGCTCTTAGCTGATAATGGTCTCCAACTTCAATCCCACTTAGGGAGACGGATATTTCCCTGTCTCTACCTTCGCAATGACTTCCATGGACCTGGAATGCCCAATTAGAATAACTAGAGCAATCTCACATACATCTAGCATCTACAGACTACACAAGAGATTTTTAACAAGTATATACATTCCGTTAAAAAAAAAAAAACAAGTATATACATTCCAAACTAAATCAATATATCCGAACACGTGCGCGGATAACAAAATGAAGAAGTCCGTATGAATCAAAAACCAAAGAATGAATCAGAAAAAACAAAGACAAAACTGACAGTAAAGAGCAAACTGATCAGTGAAATAAGAGTAGAATTAAATTCCAGAAACGCAAGTATACCTGACGATCTTTAGCATCGGAAAGGCACAAATCCCACTCGATTTCTTCAATTCCTTTGATTTGTTAAATGCAATCAAAAAATTGATTTCCTCTCAATTTATTTTACAGGAATGTTTGCAATCCGCTATATGAATTCCGTTATGATATTCCGGTAGCAGTGACTATGTATCTACACAATTCAGAAGGATTCAAGAAACCCTAGGAATTCTTTCACTGGATCGGTTCGGTGCATATTTAAGCGGCCATTTGGCTCTTTCCGGTTTTGGGTGGCTGTGGGAGTTGTGTACTTATTTCCGTTCTTCCCGCTAGGAATAGAAAATATCATTGAAGCCCCTCCAACAACCTTTATTTCAAGAATTATACATTCAACTTTTACATTACATTGAAAATTATCATAGTTTTGTTAGATAGCGTATGGTGCCTATATGCTCTGTGTGTGAGTTGCATTCCTATAAAAAAAAATCTTACATAAAGTTTTACACAATGAATTGGAGTTATGCGATCATAATAACGTTTTTAAATGAATGTAGTGTGATTTGTGGATTTTCACTCTAAGTCTCCAACTTTTCAACATCACTTTTCGCCCCCAAACATTTCAATTTTCACTATTAACCTCACCATTATACCTGTAGTTCTTTGTTTCCACTATAGGTTTCCAACCTTTCGATTTTTATACAAATTTGTTTCCATCTTTTTTTATATAACCCCTAACATTTCATTTATTGTTGCGTTACGTCTTGACTGACACCTTTCGTCCTCAACCTTTCAATTACTACTGTTAATTCTTATTAAAATCACTATTATACTCTTCATTATTTAAATAAAAAAATAAAGAACAATATAGAATAAGAAGTCCATCCAGCATAGCCTATCTCATTCCTAGGCAACCACCGAAAATAGTGATAACAAAAAAAACTTGATCTACACAAACTTGATTAATACCTAATTCGAGTAAAAAAAAAAGTTTCCTTTCTGAGAATCGATACAACATATCGGATCGGATTTTTCAATTCATCACATATCACGCAGTGGATACGAATAAGGGTGGAACCACAAAAAAAACTCATTTTCAATTTACAAAAATGAAAACAAACCCTAATGCTCTAATTCAAATTTATGAGAGACGGATAACAGATCGGGAGCAAATTAGAGTGATACTCACAGTGAGACAATAAACTAAATTAGAATTAGAGTATTATTAGGGTTATGTTCGATTTTTATAAATCAAAAATCAATTTTTTGGGCGGATCTATCCAATTGGTATCAACCACGTGATCTGTGGTAGTATGATCCGATTTATCACGCCAATATTTAGATCGAGAATTTTCG
Source organism: Nyctanthes arbor-tristis (assembly GCA_963692815.1). Taxonomy (NCBI): domain Eukaryota; kingdom Viridiplantae; phylum Streptophyta; class Magnoliopsida; order Lamiales; family Oleaceae; genus Nyctanthes; species Nyctanthes arbor-tristis. The sequence continues at coordinate 32,443 of CAVNYN010272515.1, read as the reverse complement.
TCGACACGGATTTGATATCCATTGAGACCGTTATAGATCAAATTTTTTTGTTATCATTATCTCCCACTATTTGTCATTAGGTTGTGCTAGATTACGTTAGAGTTGGTGGATTTTTATTTTATATTGTTTTTTATTTTTTATCTAAATAATTAATGGTGTAATGATAATTTTAATAGATATTAACAGTAAAATTTAAAATGTTAAGTACGAAAAGTGTTAATGCGAATATAACATGACAAAAAATTGAAAGGTTGGGCTCTTATGCCTAAAAAGGGATGGGGACAAAATTGTATAAAAATTGAAAAGTTATGGTCCTATAGTGAATTAAAGAATCAAGGATATAATAGTCATTTTAATGGGGATTAATGGTGAAAATTGAAATGCTGGGGACGAAAAGTTACGTTGGGAACATAATACGATAATAAACTCAAGGTTAGGGACTTAGTAGGCATAAAAAAGAATGTGGACAAAATTGAAATAAAGTTAAAAGGTTGGGGACGTAGAGTGAAAATTACTTAAAAATGTAAATTCCACAAAAGGTCCCCAACCTTTACACTTTGAATTGTCTGGATCCCTAACCTTTTTTTTAGCTCATTGAGTCCTCAACTTTTCATAAATACGCACAAAAGGTTCCTACTAACGGAATCCATCCAAAATTCAGTTAAATTACTGATCAAATTACCTTTATGCCCTTATATCATTTAAATTTAAAAAAAGAATTTAAAAATTAAAAAAAAAGGAAAACAAAAAAAAAACTTTGGCGGGGGGAAGCTGCCGTTTCCAGCAACTGAAAACTGTTAGAAATGGCAACAAACGAAGTTGCCAGAAATGGCAGCAAAGTTTCCTACCATTTCCAATAGAAAGATAGGGAAGACTCCCCCCATTCACTGCTATTTCCGGCCAAAAATAGCAGTGAATGGGAGGAGTTGGAAATGGTAGTGAAGAGAGGGAGTCCCCCCTTTTCTGTAGATTTCGGCAGCTTTTTCAGCTGCCGGAAATGGTAGCAAACTAAGCTGTCGGAAATGGCAGCAAACTTTACTGCTATTTCAGGCTAAAAAATTAAAGGAGTGGTCAAAGTTCGAACAGTAGAATATTGGTCAAGTACTACAATACGCGAAATCAAAAAAGGGGACAATTGGAGTAATAGGCTAGTTTTGGGTATGGTTATGGAAAAATGGCAAAATACTTAATGTTCTGGAAAAATGGCATTTTTATTGGGTAAAATTACACATACACTCTTCTTGCAAAAATGGCAAAAATAATTGGATGGTTGTAATTTTGTGTAGTACACATATATCAATGGCCAAAACTGAAAGATGTGAAATGAGTAAATTAAAAGACATAATGGATATTTTGTTTTACACAATAGACATTCATAGTTTGAGGGAAACAAAAGAAGGCAACTCATTAAGCCTATCTTCCAACATTGGCACCCAACATCAAAAAATTTGTTCTATAATTGTAGAACTTTTCTAGCAATCGATGTGATTTCTTTAAGTTTAAAGTGATAAAGTAACCCGAAATTGTAGAATACTACTTTTAGATTACACAGAAATGTAGAATTTAATTAAATGTAGATTTTTTTTAGCAACTGATGAGATGATGTTTAAACTTAAAGTGACAAAATAACTAGTAACGGTAATACTACATTGAGGTTATATTGAATTGTAGAATCTATAGAAATGTAGAATTTTTCCAACAAGGCAGCAACCGATGAGATGTGTTTAAGATTAAAGTGTCAATATAACTCGTAATTGTACAATTCTACATTTATATTATGACGAATTGTAGAATATACGTAAATGTAGAATTTTTCCAGCAACTCAAGTGATGTCATTAGGAAAATTTTTCTAGCAACTCGTAATCTCCACATTGCTCTATCATCTTGAAAATCTTGCATCATCACCTTGCAATGGTTGCTCGAAATATTTATAGGAATTCTACACTTATCTCTAGTTTAAACTTATAATTCTACAATTTTGAGTTAGGTCAAAATATTTTAAACCTTCAAATGTTGCATTGGTTGTTAGGAAAATTCTACATTTAAAAGAATTCTACACTTACTTTTACTGAATTTGTATAGTTCTACAATTTGAAGTTACGTCTAAACATTTTAAACTTCGATGTATTGCATTAATTGATAAAATAATTATACATATAGAGGAATTCTATATTTATCTTTAACTAAAATTGTACAATTCTATAGTTTGAAATTTGGTCTAGACATTTTATACTTTCACGTATTGCGTCGATTGTTGGAAAAAATCTACATTTTGAAGAATTCTAAATCTAACTAAAAGTATCCAATTCTATGTTTGACTTTAAACAAAAGCATAGGTTTGCTGTTCAACAATCAATTTTTCCGAAAAGTAAATAATGAAAGCAAGATACAAAAACTAAAAGAAAATATAATAGAGTTGGTAACCTAATACTTGGGGACAAACTGAACCGAATTCACTAAATTAGATGAATGAAATTTTAACTATTGATAGATTTTTCTCCCTTTTTTGGGGAATGAAACTTTAGTGTCATGATCATCAAATAGACTGGAAATCACTAAATGTGTAATTCTATTATTTGTTTATAAATGTGAATATAGATTTCTTCTAGTTTTAGAATTTTTTTTAAAAAACTAAAAATGAATTTCAATGATTTATAAAACTTATACTTCTAGATTTGATCATCCACATTAATGTAGGTCTCTTATAAATTTAGTTTTTCTTTACAAAATTAAACAATGGAAGCATTGCCATCAAAATTGGAAAATCATTGGTTGAGAGAGAGAGAGAACCATTAATTCTACATTTGATCAAAAACAAGTGTAGATTTTTTCTTCGGCTTATCAAGTTTTTGCAAATAAATAAACAATAATCATCATAAACAAAATATAAAAATTTGGAAAACAAATAGAAGTATAGAATTAGAAATAATTTGTTAAGTAGAAAAGAGGGAAAATTTTGAGAAATCTCCGTTAGAAATAAGCAAAAGATTTCTTACAAATTTCATATTTAACATGATTTTTATTTTTCACAAATCATAAATATATTTCTCCTCAATAATCATAATCCTTATTACTTATGTAAACATCCAAAAGAAAAAAAAAAGGCTAGAAATACATCCAAAAGAAAGAAGATGAAGTTCATAGAATATTTGTTTAAAGAATGGGATCTGTCCGATGCAAAAAGATCTTCAAAATTTTTTCTTGGATATTTTCCTACGGAGTCTGTACTCTGCAACACCAATCTTCCTCTAGTTTCCAACCTCTTGGTCTCTCATCCTAACCTCTTGGTCACTCATCCAAATCCATCTCCCCCAATAAAATCAACTAACCTTTATTTACCTTAGTAGAAACGTGGCTTGGGGCTGCAACCTTTATTTACCTAAGCAGAAATTGTGGTTCGGAGTTGCAACTATTGGTCTTCTTTTGCGAACAAGAAAAAGAAATAGTTATTGCCATCAGTTTCTTTTAGTGGGTAGCAATTCTTCTTATTGTAGTGTGGCGGGTTGATGATGATTATTCCTTCAAGTGGTAGTGGTGGTGTTCCAGCAAGAGATGTCGGAGATTATTAGAGCACCGATTTGAAAAGGGGAATGGATTAGGGTTCAAGGTATTGAATTCATATCTAAATTGCTATATATATTAAACAGGGGCATTTTTCTCCATCTAATAATCAATGTCAGTTTATAATTTTAAAGAAAATGCAAGGGTAATTCTATCTAAAAATCTAAAATTTGGCCATGAGTACAAGTGAATTTCTATAGAAACAGAACAAACTCTGAAAATAGAGCCCGATCCCCAATCAATACATGCCGCGTCACCTGTGTTAGGTGATGTGGCGTTTATTGATTGGTGGTCAGGCTCCAGAAACTGTTTCTATAGAAGGACTCATGAGTGCAAACATCAAACTATTTGGCCATTTTTCCAAACGCAAGCTCAAATGTGGACATTTCCTATAATTTTCTCATAAAAAAATGACTTGAAAAGCGTAAAGACAGAAGGATAAATGAATCAAGCAATAATCAAATGTGAAGTTAAATAAACTTAATTATTTTGTGGTATAAAGTCTTGTTATGAATAGTTATTCGAACAAGTGTTATAGTGGTTAGGTTTCTCACGTTCCAGATAAGAGGTCCTAGATTCAAATCATACATGCCTCTCCTTAATTTTGAATTTTCTATAAAACCATATCTGGTTCCAAAGTTTGGAACTGCACCAGGCTGTGCGGCTCCACCATACGGCCAAGCGGCCTGGTGCGGCTGCACAGATCATCACGTGCGGCCGCATGGATCATGACCAGATCTGGTTCCAAACTTTGGAACCAGATCTGGTTCTATAGAAAGCCTGCCTTAATTTTACCCTCCCATCTCTTCCCGCTCTCATGTATCCCCAGTGTATCCAAAAAAAATAATAAAATAAAATAAAATAAAAGAAGAAGTTTTGTTATAAATAGAACAATTTGATATGGAAGAATTTGATAGATTTTCAATTCTCAATTTTTCCTTTCAACTAGACTCGTCAATTAAATTTTCATAACATTAGTAGATATGTCATACCATATACCAAGTTGGGGAAAAAAAGAAAAAGAAAAACCACCATTAATCTAAACTTTTGTCAGTATTATTCAAGTGTTTTGTTAATTTCTTAAAAAAAGAAAAAAAAAGAAAAAAAAGAAAGAAAAGAAGAAGAAGAAGGAAATGTTGCAGAGATAGTGTTCTAATTTTAGACAGAGAAGAGAAAATCATTTTGGGAAAGCTACACGCAATGCACACGTCAGATGTACGGTGGGATTATCCCGTCATATTGTTTGCGTAAAATGTGTTTATCAACTTCGCAAGTGTACGGGTCAAACAAGTAATATAGTAAACAATAAGTTCGAGTTATCGTTCCCACGAGTATCAGATTGAGTACCGAAATTATTAGTTCTTACTTTATTTGAATGATCAAATATTTTGTGTTTTTGGAAAAGAGAATAAATACAGAAATAAATAAAATTAAGAAAATAAAATATATACAAAGATCTAGAGGGAAATATATGATAGATATGAGTTAGGACTCGCGATTTTACCATAGTTGGACCACCTAGTCTAATGACGACTAATCCATGTTACTAATCGAATCTCACGAAATTAACAACTACTCCTCTTGAAGCTAGCTAATCCTACAAAATTAGGCACCCTCACCTATCTCTAAGTGAGCGCGTTAACAACCCTCTTAAGTGCATTAATCAACAAGAGATCTATGTAAGCCTTCCCAAAGTTCACCATACGTGATCACACTAACCGCAAACAAATCTCTTTGTCTTGTTTAAATTAATTATTCTTATTGCATAAGCTAACTAAAATATTCCTCTCTCGAGTTCAACAAAAGTCTATACACTCGTTCATCCAGTGGCCACATAGATGAAGACAAAACTATATACCAATAAGAATTTAACATAAGAATTAATCGTATAAATTAAGTATGAAATTCGTATAAATTAAGTATGAAAAACATGACTATGGTTTCAACTAGGTTACATCATTCGTTCCAACTTAGAATCAATTACACATCATGAATGGAAAACACAAATAAAATAGAGCGCATAACCCTCGTAATTAGCTCTTGAATAAGATGAAGAAATCTTGCACCAAGTTTTCCCTTCTTGAATCTCGAACTTTAATCCCAAGCCTTCGAAGGTATTGTGTTTTTCTCCCCTTTTTCTAAGGTATTTTCTGTATTATATCTCTCCTCCTTTAAGACTAGGCTAGACGCCCTTATAAAAGGTTTAAAAACCGTGTACAAATTAAAGCATAAAAAGAGTTCTAAGGAAATAAGGACCAAAATCGGAAATTCGTGCGCGTAGGGTCTATGTGGCCGCACAAGATTAACATGCGGCCGCATGGCCCTTTGTGCTGACTATGCCGAACTTCTTGACATCGGTGCGGCCGCGTTCCACTGGCAGCTTGTGTTCCAACGTCCATAAATTTTAGTAGAAAACTCGGAATTGAGATTCGAAAGTTGCGTTGGACTCCTGACTCGATAAGCTTTCTGATGGCCTGTTTTACTTCCATGTAAATCATATGCATTACAATTTTGTGGCCCGAAAGTCCTTCAGACACGCATCTCCGGTATACTTGAACACGTCTTTTTGTGCCTTTCTTTTCATTGTCCTCATTTTAGTCCACAAACTTCATAATATGTGCAACATTGATCCAAATTCGTCCATCTTGACTTCCACTTAGATTTTAACCTACAATTTACCAAACTAAATGTAAATGTGAACTTTTAAACATAATATCACACAGTTAACAATACATTTAGGGAATGTAAACATCACAAATTAATGCATATCACATATGCACACGTAGTAGAAGATTATTAGGAAAGCTACATGCAGTGGACCCATTATATATAGAAGCTCATACAGTTGTCTCAATAATCTTTCGTTACATTTGCGTATTACGGTCTAACTATACATATGACTGGAGATCGAGACTTGGAAAAGAATCAAAATATTATGGGAGTTTAGTCAAACATTTCCCTTTTGGGAGAACCACATGATGACATGAATTGGATTTCTTTGGGAATCTATTGTAGTAGAATTTGATTAACGGCGGTGTTATTTATCATGGGTGGTTATCATCACCATCATTATGTGGTATTAAATGATCATTTCAATTTTCAATTCAAACCATCACAAGTCTCCACATTTAATTACATTTATTATTTAATGACAACATACTACCACATGAGATGATGATGATGATGATTACCACTGTTGATAGGTAGCATTATTCTTTGCTTAGACAATTTGTGGTCGTACTACATAGAAATTGATTTTTAGTTACAATATGTTTTATCAATTAAGAGAGTGAACATTTTTAATGGCAAAGAATTTATATCTAACTATAGATAAAGAAATAAAATCATTGTGTTATACGGGGTATGTGTTAATTTTTATGATACAAGGGGAGATATGGGCTTCGAGTTTAAGTTGAAACACGAAAGCCCTAATTTACTTTCTTATTTCCAAAATTTTTAAATTCATAATATCACACATTCACTAAGCTCATCCCTTTCACACACAGAAATAATAGAACCTAGATCGGTGCAAGAGATGAAAATGCGATGGGAAAGAGGGAAGAAAACCATCAAATCCAAGTAAAATCCATTGTACATCTATTGTGAGTATTTTCATGATTACCCAATTCATTATAATAATAGAAGAAAATTAGAAAGTTGAAAGTAACTATGCTCCATTACCACCAAAGCCATCAAGTAAGACCCCATGTTTTGGTTCTCTAGCTTCATCAAACTTTAATTATTCTCTCTACCTTGGTTCACGTTTGCTAGATGAAAACTGAAATTTTTATTGCGCCAGTTATTTTTGAATGGTATATTTGATTATTTTTATAATGCACTAATATTGTTTTCCTTTCCTACGAGATTCTTACTAGTTTCCATGCACGCTGTGTGGTGAGTACAAGTCAAGCAGTTATTTGCCCTTCACTTGAGAATATGGCAAGTGTAAAGCAAAGAAAATATAAAATTGGACTATAAATGAAGGCAACTAGTCAAACGTTAATGTCTAATTGTCAATCTCATTTAAGAGCATCTCCAATGCAAAGTTAAGATGAAATGTCTTAGGTGTATATTTGTCAAAGAATATTGACATCACATTCAAAAAAATCTCCAATGCAACAATGTTAATATTGTATATTTGTCAAGTTATTATTAGGGATTTTGAAAAAAAAAAAAAAGAGAGAGAAATATAGTGATTGGATAAATTAATGCTTGATATTGTCTATCTCACAACATTCTCAATGACAATGTCAAGCATTTAATGTGTCAAATCAGCACTTTTTTGTCACTTGTCATATTATTCTATGACTATGACTATGTATTGGAGATGCTCTAAGTGTATTTTATTTTTTTAAATTTTTATGCTATTTTTATCTATTTAAGAATTTTTTTCTATTTATTTATGCATATCAACACATCCTCTAATGTAATGATGACAACTACGGTCTCCAGTCTAGATAAATAACATTATTCATATAATATGCATTAAATACTTGAACATAACTTTAAGTGTTACTTGAGGCCAAGCTCGAACTGAAATACTCAATTGGGGTAACTTGATAGATACAAACTTTTACGATACACTTGACAAAGAGAGTACCCTTTTTGGAAAAATCAGCTGGCAAATTGTGACCGTCATAGGTCACAATTTCTCAGCGACTTGTGTCACAAACACCATCAAGTCACAGTTCAATTCTGGTGAGTCACAACTCACCTCCAGTAAGTCGTAACCCGACTCTAGCGAATCACAACTCGACTCCGATGAGTCTCAGTCACACTTTGGCACCACTGGTTACAAAAATTACCACAAAACACATACCATAGTTCACAAGTCACAAAAACACTTGTGAGTCACAACTCCAAGACTCGTTAATTAGAACATTGCCACTACAATTCACTGGAACATCACAACCACCCACCACGACCATCAAATCCACCATCAGCAGAACTCTAAACTTACCACCACTGGACCTTAACTCACAAATTAGATCATAAATCAAATATGATTTTGCAAAATCAGATCACAAAGACACAATTAGATCTGTCACAAATGGCAAGAGTGATAAAAAAAATCTAAACATCGAATTTGAGACATGACATCGTGATCAGATGGAACAACCAAAATCGCGAGCAGATCGATTATTCGCTGCACCACTAACTCTCTAACCCTAGCTCTTTAATTTTGCTAAAGCTGCCACCCTGAGCCACCTCTGGAACGACGGTCACCGTCGTCTTTTTCTTTGAAATTTGCAGTTGCGGGTGACAATGGAAAGGTTAAGAGACAATGAAATGTCGGTAATAATGGAAAACAAACAATGAGAGATTGCATGGTGAGAGGATGTAGAGACCTGATTATTTCAAAAATGATATCCCTTTCCTCGTTTTTTCAAATGGGTCTAAAGACCCTTGATTTGCCTAATTAACAATATTCAATTTGGTCTTGGTCATTCTAATACCCGAACACTTAGACCTATTTAAAATATAAGCATATATTCTTTTAAATGAAAAATGTTTATTTCAAAAATGAAATAAAACAAAGTCATCATGAGAGATCACAAATTAGACCCAGACAAAAGGACCACAAGACCTATTGACGTCAAATTTTGACTTCGACTCAACAAACAAAACTTTTTTACGTGGGAAACTTGTATTTGAATTTTACTTGAACAATGAATGCTAAAGCGAAATGAATCTTTTTATTAAATGAAAGAGAGTAAATGCGCAGAAGGCAAGGAATGTGGAATTTCCAGAAGGGAATCCCTTTTCTAATGTCTTTTGCCTCTATTTATTGCATGTATTTGCATGGACCCAATGATTACATGTAATTAATGATAGCCCACAGGAGTGACACGTCAGTCAAATCAACAGATACTTAACCTTCAGCTTTTTGACTAATTGATGCCTAAACCCCGTATGGGGCAGGTAACCACCGCTTCTGAATTTAATGTTGCAGTCTCATCAGTCATAGAGGATAAGACTTTGCATGTGGGTTTGCAGGTAGCTATCTAGCTAGCACTTTTACGGGACACGACCTTGCGACCTTGTGAGTGTAGTGACCTAGTGAGCTAGATGATAAAGGCCTAAGATCAACTGATGGAGGTCAAGTCTTTAGGCCACTGGATCATACCAGGTCTTTAGGTCTTCAGGTCGTTGGACACTACTGAGCGCATTGAACCTATTGTAAGATCCTACTTACCCATTGACCTTTTGACTTTGCGACCTAGCAACCACAAGACCAATGCTCAAAACAAAAGACCAAAGCAGAAGCCCAAAATAAGGAAAACCTAGAGCGAAGACCACAAAATATGGGCCAAGTCCCACTACAAGACAATCAAAGAAACTAAAGCAAGACAATGTCATGAAAGACCGATTAGGGCATTTCTAATGCAATGGTATTTGTGATTTTTTTTAGGGTTCCCCCCATTTTTCCCCAGTCTTCCAACTTCGACTCAATTTTGTCCCATTTCTTTTGTTTTTCCTCTGTTTTATCCCAATTCCTTTATAAATTTACGTTCTTTGTCCCTTTCGTTAAAATTTTCAATAAAATGGCACCTTATTAAAAGGTAAAACGGAAATAAATTATTGGTAACTTTACTCCACGTCTTCAACCTTTCAATTTTGTCGCAATTTTGTTCATATTCTTTTTTACTTGCTTTATTCTCAACTTACATATATTCACGCATTATATTCCTAATATCAAATTCTATCAGTTGTGTTTGATTGGTTAGATATTTAATTAGTATTACTTTGGCTAAATGTCCTGGATTGCTGAAAATGCACTGTTTTGATATATATTTTTTAATCAGATGTTTAAATTGCTATTTTAACTACATTCTTTGTTAACTATTAGATTGGTACTACTTAGCCATATATATGGTGTTAGGTTGTTCTAATTAAATATATGTAACGCCACGTACATACCCAAAATTGCCAAATTAATACTTAAACAATAATTTAGCTAGAAAATACTAATTAAATATCTAATCCAAGAATACACATCAGAACAATTGCAAAATAATAATAATAAATAAATAAAGAATATAAATTAGAACAACGTATTTTTAGTAACATAATTAGATATTTTGCTAAAATAATACCAACTAAATATCTAACTTGTTTGATGCTCTTTATTTGGCAAAATGTAGATAATTTATAATGATAAGAGAGGTAGAATGTATATTTAGAATGTAAAAAGGTCTAAAATATGTGGTTATAATTGAATAGTTATTAATCAAATGTCAAATCAGTAGTAGGTAAATTTATAAATTGATAAAATAAAGAGCATCATAGCTAACCGAATTTGATATTGAAAATGTAATACGTGTATACATGAAAGCTGAGAATAAATGAGGAAAAAATAATGAGGATAAAATTGTATAAATATTGAAAACTTGGGGACGTAAAGTCACCTAAATTTTATTCTCATTTGCCCCATTATTAACGTGCCGTTTTAATGGAAAATTTTACTTAAAGGACAAAACGTATGAATTTATGAAAAACTGAGGACAAAACAAATGAAAAACAAAGAATAAGAATAAAATTGTATTTAAAATTTGAAATATTGAGGATAAAACCGGGGAAGGATGAGGACAAAATTATGTCAAAGTTGAAAATTTATAAAAGAAATTGTTATAAATTAGAAAGAAATAAAAAGAGAAATAGAGAAAAGTTAGAGAGAAAACTAATGAGTTGTATTTTCCATTCACAACATAACATGTCCATTTATACACGTATAAGTGTGTTGTCCAAGAAAGACTTGGAGCATAAGTCAAATAACTTGGATTGATGGCTAGGCAAACAAATATCGTGGCTTTTAAGGTTTCATGGGGTAAGATAGTCATGTTCATTATAATTAATTCATTTACAGTACTCTCCCTTAAATAACTATTCTATATAATAATTGTCTCATCAAAAATCTTGTTTGAGAAAAAATCCAGTTAGAAAAATCTACCAAACTAATGAAAAAAGAATACAATTAGTTCTGATCAACTCTAGAGTGTCTAAGTGCTGTCTCATTAAAACCTTGCCAGAAAAACCCCATGGGACAACAACCAGTCAAAGGAAAAAGAGTACAACTACTCTATCTAATTTCAGCCAATTATAGCTCTTGTGTTTAACCATCCATGTTTCTCTAAAATCTTCAATACTTTGAAATATATTCTATTTCAGAAAGTATAAACTCTTCAGGTGTTTTATATTGAGGGTCAGTGTAACACCCCATAAAATTTTAACAATGAATTAAGCAAAATGATAATATTTAGATGATAATGGGAAACTACTTGAATTTCAAGGATTTCACGATTATGGCTCAATTGAACACCAAAAAGTAGAATGTGACAATATAATCGTACCAAATTGAAAAATTGCAAGATTGTTGTTCAAATGAATGTGAAGAATTAGAACATGATCATTGGTAACATGATCGATATTTGGGTAATTAATTGGAATTAGAAAGTAACTGTTGACATTGTATTGATAATGATTGACAATATATTTACATTGATGGATTAACCATGCTATTAATAATGTAATGGATATATTGAATAACCACATGGGTTTGCTATTGATAATGTAAATATTATTTTGACAATGATTGAATAACCATTTGAAATATCACAAGAATTCAAAGAATTGTGACTCAATGGAGCCTAGAGGTAAAGAATATGGTTATTAGTTAGCATTTTGAAAGTTGATAACCTAATTGCAAAACCCTATTAATTGAAAGGATTCAAGTAAACATGGATCAAAATATTATGACTTAATCATAATATAACACAAAGTATAAGGATTGCTCGAGCAATTTACCGCCAAGTGTAGGGCGCCACAGCGCACCACGCGTCGCGTTCTAGTTGGCGGAACTCAAATGTTTATTAAAAACAATTAAATCCAGATATTTTTAGCAACTATAAATAGGGGGGAGGGAGATGAGGATTTCTCAAACCTCCCAACCAACCCCCTTTCCCTTCCTATCCCTATCCACGTCCCTATCTCCATATGTATGTTAATTGTCCCATTTATTGATAAATGCCAAACCCTTCAAATGTATAAAAAGGGGGAATATTCGTCCAAAAATAATAAGGGAAGAAGAACAACTCATAAAACATTTCAAACCTTTAGTTTTGCATTTGGATAAGGCCCCTCTTCATATATATATATATATATATAAGAAAACCAACTTGAAACACTACTTTGATCAAGGAAAATAAAGGTTTTGAGGGCATTTGTCAATAACTCAAAGAATCTTTGGAAAAATCAACTTAAAGATGTGAGTAACTAATGCTTTGATTCAAAAAGGTTTTGTTACTCACTAAGTACTTCGTACTCACTCCCCTTTTTCACAAATTTTGTAGATTATTGAAGATATGATATTTGCAAAGCAAGGCAAGTGATGAGTTGGAGCATGCTGGCAACCGGAAGTAGAGTTGTACATGTAGTGACAACCTGTCTTTGAAGCAACTACGAAAGCATTCATGAATTTAATATCTTTTGTGTTAATAAGTATGTCCACATCTCTATAATATATATACCTTATTTTATATATATATATATAATGGTTTGTATAATGATTTGAAGCTTACTTTTCAAAGTAAAAGTTTTCTAATGATTCGGTCTTGCTTTGTTAATCAAGGAACTATACCTACTAATATACTTGCTGTGCTCTTCACATTTTATTGAAAAATCTAGTTTCAATGATTCTTAGAAATTTAACAACTTACTAGTTTAAGTAATCAACTTTATAGAAGGCTGAACTCTAGAAGACAAAGAGAACTTGTTTGTTTTGTACTCTCGTCTCCACTATTTGTATTGAAGTTTCCGCTATGGAAATTGTTAATCAATATAAGATATTTGAAAATATTGTAAAATTAGTGGGGGCATGACAGTCAGTATCATATATGTCACAAACATTTATTATGCAAAGAATATGTTTCGTTAAAACTTTACAAAGAAAAAATCTTGTGGGAAAAAATCTAAGAGAAAGAAAAATGGACATTATTATTTAGATAGATCACTGATGTTGTCTCGTTAAAAATCTTACTAGAAAAACCCATTGGAACAAACCTTAGCTAAGGAAAAAAGCATACAACATGTATCTCCTTCATATTAACTAGCAATGTATACAACATCTTTTAATTCTTTATATGCTCCATTCAAGCATACCAAATCCTTCTGAGATTTTTTCATTAATTATATATTTTTTACACATTGTCAGTCGAATGAACTTTCAGCTAACATCCACCACATATTTAATGATCTTTTAGCATAAGTATCGGTTGTTATATACTGGCATTGTAATAATCTGCAGGATTGTCTTTCTATATTGGTCTATATTCAATGTCAATAATTTTGATGAAATTAATTCATCACTCTCACTATTTATTGAGCTCATGAGCATGTGTAGTTGACTATTATTTCGTCTCGATTCTATCCGGTCTCAATATATACATAAATTATCGAGATCTTTTTATTTTAATAATTTCATATACTTGAGCCTCTTTAGGCACTTTTTAATTAGTTATATATGTATACTTTTTTAGAGTATATATGCCTTAACAAGACCATCATAAATATTTGCTCCTTACTCTAGTAGATGTTTATTTGGAATCGACCACATCGTGCTTTTCAGAAACACACTATATTCAATTCAAATATAATGAGATCATATTGTACTATTCAGGAATCACAACGTATTAATCTTAATAATCTTCAAGGCTATTAAGAATTGTAGAATCGTGTTTGTTCAGAAATCATGACGAATCATGTCTTATATGGCTCTTCCAACCCGATCATGTTCTTCCAAAATATGAGACATAACCCCAAAAAATAATTATTTACATCGCAATAATCTTCAAGATTATTGATAGGTTTTATAGGATTTGTTTCCAAAGCCAACTGTTAATAACTATTTTCAAAATACTAAAATAAAATAGTATATTATATATGCATAATCAAAGAAACAAGATAAATACAGGAAATCAATTGGATTGTGTAATACTCTGTTCATCTCGTGAAACTAGTCACAATTTCCTTTTTTGTTTGTCCCAAATTATAGTCAATTTTTATTACTTTAGCCTTTAAATTTTCTTGTGCGCTCATATTTAATGTGCATTGATATCAATAAATAAGAACTAATAAAATTGAATAACAATTAAATGAATGAGCATATTACGAAAAATGTTCACAAATTTCACTATTCCAAGAACATTAATTGGACTTTCTTAATTTATGTGAAAATTGATACTCCTATGAGACTATTTTCATGGGACGGAGGGAGCAAGTGACATTACAATGATTAACTAAGCATCTCACCTATTTATGTTAAATAAATATGTGGCTTTATAATTATTGTATTTTTTTGAGTTGTGCTATATGAACAAAACCATATACAAAAAATCTAATAAAACTGACACATGGCACAATTTTTTTAACACATCACATCACTTTTCTATCAACACTTATCACATAACACTTGTCAATTTTGTCCTCTTTTTTGTATCTTTTTTTGTCCATTTAGATTTTTCTTTCTTTCTTTCTTTTTTTATATTTTTAATGTTTGTTCATTTATTACTACCTCTGTCCCAAAAAGATAATCCACTATTCCATTTTCGTCTATCCCAAAAAGATAGTTTACTTACCATTTTTAACATTTATTTATTGTTTCATTTCGACATGTGCCTCTAATTAATTATTGTTATTCAACTACCTATACATTGAAAGTAGGGTATATGTGCAAAAATAAGGTAGAATGTAATGTTTCAACTATATTAACTAACTATTATTTCTTCATTTATGTGAAAATAACTGTTAGAATATCTTTGTAGGACAGAGGGAGTATATTTTACACGAAATTTTTGGCACTATTATTTTCTTCATTTATTATCGACGAGACATATTACATTTTTTTATTATCTACTAAATTAGTAGATAAGATTTCTATTGGATGACTTTAAAATATATACACGTCAATTACGTCAACTATGGGATATAGGTAAGGAGGGCAATTTACCCCGACCCGGCCGAATACCCACGGTGCCCCGAACTGAATGAGGCAGAAAAATTTCGCCCTATGAGTTGGCAGGGCGGATCGGGGAGCGATCCCCTGCCCCGCCACGGGTAGCGGGGCAGGGCGGATCGGGGTTGCCCAATCCGTCCCTATCCATTTAGGTTTTTTTTTTTAAAAAAAAAAAAAGAAAAAGCAATTACAAAAACCCCAAGTTTTATTTAAAAAATTTTTTTGAGGGTGGTTGTTAATTTCAGGTAGCATAGAAACCCCAAAATTCACAACCAAATCCCAAATAATAATAATAATAATAATAATAATAATTTAAATGGGGCACTAAACGGGGTAGTTTTGCTGCCCCGAACTAACCCAAGCCCCGACCTGAACCGCTCCGACCCGAAATAATCAGAGCAACAGGGTGTGGCGGGGCAACAAAAAATGTTGGCGGAGCGGGGCCGGTCTCCCGAGATCTACCCCGTTACCATCACTAGATATGGGGAACATTTACGCAAATCAATATTGACATTAAATATATTTAAAGTAGGAGATAATAACTACGACCATTAGGATGTCAAAATGAGATTAGGAAAGATTTAAATATTAAAATTACTGCCAATTATTATTAAGAAATTCATTGAAAGTAAGAAAATATATGAAACTATTTTGTTGATAAACATAGATAGTTTTGGAAATAAATAGAATTATGGTATATGCCCAATATGATAGAAGTTTGTCTAACACATTTTTTCCCGCTACTAGTGAAATCACTTATGACATCACCTTGTTATATTTTCTTAATATTATTTCAATTTATCAATTTTTATCTCTAACATATCCTTTTTTCTCTCTCTAGTCGTATCTCTCTTATCTTGTTATCATATTTTTAATCGAAAATCGGAATAATTTCCTCTCGATTCCTTTTCACTTCTAACTGTTGTTCTGCCCGTGCAACGCAAAAGCAAGATATCTATAATATATATATGTATATATCTATACTAGTATAACACCCGTGCGATGCAATGGTATAAAAAAAGGTTTCAAATTTAACTATGTAAAAGTTTTTTAATGAATTTACAATAGTTAAACATATTCTAAAAGTGTAAAAACACAATATGTGTACCAATGGAGGAAACAACATCAATGGTAGTATCAATAAAAACACAATATGTGTACCAATGGAGGAAACAACATCAATGGTAGTATCAATCCAAATATAGTCATTCCACAATTCACATGATAATCAAAGTTTCATATGCCATCTTCTTTCTCCTTGTACATATGCCTCAGTGGAAGAGGTGTATCCTCAATATTCAATATATTCGCAGCCGCAAATTCAGGTAAGAATTTATAAAAGAAGTAATGGATATTAAGACATCAAAGCATACATAGTCATGTGGGAGTAAAATTTTATTTCACGAACAATAAATTCATACTTTCTTATGATGGAATGATTTGTGTCAAAACGGAATTCGTTTAGATCATATGTAAAAAACTCACAGCACGTTGTGAGTAGGATTGGATTATGTCATTTAATAGAGGAACATTATTTAAGTAAATTAGATTAAATACTTGAAAAAGCAAGAAAGTTCAATTAATTACTCCCTCCGTCCCAATTATTTGGTCTCATTTTTCTTTTTGAGATATACCAAATATATGATCCTTTTCCATATTAAAATGTCTAATTTGCACCACTTTACAAAAAATCTAACCATATTTAATACTTTAATTATCACTATTAATTTTAAATTTTACTCATTAAATAGGGACAAATTAGGTATATAAATCAAAAATTGTGCTTTCCTAACACAAATTCCTTAATTATTGTGAAAAACAAATGTGATCAAATAATCGAGATTGAGGGAGTATGTATAAATTTATTGACGGTCCTCAACATGTACATCTTGGGTGTCATTAGTAATAAAATATTGATGTAATTACTATTTAATACTGTTAATTAATTTATAATTATTAATATTAATTTCTACGTGATAATATTATTAGTAAAATATTGCATTCACAAATGAAGATCAGCTTGTGAATAAATAGTCTTTGAATTTTCAGATATATAGAATTCAGCATAAATATGCACCAAATCAAAAAAACGAGGCATATGAAATTCAGCATATCTGTAACTTCTAGACATTTTTTGATTTATCAAACTCGAAAAGAGATTAAAAAAATCAACAAAGGAGATGTAAGTCAACAATTCAAAGGCGAAAGGGAATTAAGGGAATACCGTAATTAACTACTTGACAGTCAAGGAAAATGGGACCTTCAAAATATTATTTGCTTAGATTTGTACCTGGACGACTTGATTTTGGAGATAAAAGAAAACATAGTTTCTTAAATTGGGAGAGTTTGGTATAAAGATAAATTTAATAAATGCTAAGATGGGGATATGAGATAATTGAGGAAGAAAATAAAGGAAGAGAAAGGTAAAAGCGTGTTGGCAAGTGAAAAAAAAAGAAATGACATCATTAGTGACATCAGCAGTTTAGACGAGAAAACGGGGTTAGACTTCTTTTGATTTAGATATATATAGATATAGATTACTCTAAATCAAAAGAATTTTTCCCGCCCGAACTTTTCCTCTTTTTTAAACTTTATTTTGTTTTAGTTATTTTTATTTTGTTATTTTTGAATAGCTTCTAGAATCTTCCTTTTTGTCCACGCTTTCTTTTTACGATTTATAACTTTAATTTTCAAAGTATATTCCTGATGTCATTTAGTGGGGTTTTTTGTTTTCTTTCTACCCGTCTTTATAATCGTGTTTTGCATTATGCGAATTTTGCTATTTTCTTAATTTTCAGTTTTCCTATATAAGACAAATGTGACCTCAGTCTTTACTCATTTTCCCAATTTTATCCACGTTTACCGCCTTCCCAATTTTCTCCATATTTACTGCCTTCCCAATCTTTAATTATCACAAAAGATTTGCAACCTCATACCATCATTTTTGTAGTGACCATATTTTTCCTGCTTCTCTTCCCATTGTAATTACAAACATGAATATATTTAGTTCTAATCATGAAACTTAAAAAACTTTCTGCTCGGATTCTAACTCATGGCCTTGGGTCACTGAAAATGTTATCTCATCCTCTCTATAATGTAAATTAAAAATGTAATTTTTAAGGGTTGATAATTTTATTTTATTTTTTATTTTTGGGTGGTCTTTGGGTGACCATCTACATCATTTTTTTTTCATTTTGTAAAGCCTGATTAATTTCAATGAAAAAGTTGACTAAATCAACGATAATTTTTAATGGGTGTTGAAAATTTTATTTTAATTGGCGAACACACATTGAGTTAGTTTGAAAAATACTGTACATATCAATTCAATAGAAAATTTATTCAATACTGGCTCGACCTCATGTTTGAGTATACTGTTAAGCAAGGTCATAATGGTATAATTTTATTTGCCTTTTGTTATTAAGTTAAACGTTTTTGAACAAATAAATAATAATGATGATACTTGTGACACAAATTGCCAGCCAAAAGTGCTCGGATTTGTAAAATGGCTGAGCAAGATGATTATCTTTTCAACTGTTATAATAGTCAAAATATTTTGTTGCTTAATTTGATATAAGTTTAATTATTTAATATAGTTTTAATTTTTAGATACCATGTCTATGTACATTTACCAGTTATAAGGAAATATTATGTAATTTAGAATTTACTATTGAATATTAATATTGAAATCATGTTTAGCATTGCATGTATCGCTTTTGCATTTTTGAACGATATACAAATGTTGCTCATTTGTACTTTAATTTTCTAACGATTATATTTTACATGTTTTTCTATCCGTGCATCGCACGGGTGCTCTACTAGTAATGATAATAATATAGATTTGAACAACTTCCTTCGCACTAACTTTTTCGGTAGTGCTCAGAAAACAGGATTGGTCATTGAATCGGGAAAGACAACTGTTCATGGGTCAAAAGATTGAGTCGAAGTCAAACCGGCTTTCGAATCGAAATCAAACCGGCTTTACTTAAAAAATTAAAAAATAAATACTAAAATTTATAAAATTGTGAGAAATTAGTAATTTTGTTAATTGAATAGCACATATGTTTATAGTTAAAAAAAAAAAGAGAACAAATTTAGGTACCTTTTAAATCTTTTTTTTGTAATAATACTCAAAAAAGGGGGGCCAAATGCTCAAATCCAAACATCATATTTCCAATATAAAAATTCTAATTGGAAAAAAGAAAAACAAAAAAATTGACAAAATTTGCAAGTGAGTTATGTGATAAGTGTTGATAGAAAAGTGATGTGATATGTTGAAAAACAATATTATTTCATGTATCAGTTTTGTTAAACTTTTTATATGTGATTTTATTTATGTAGCACAACTCTTTTCATTATAAAAGGGCGAAGTTAATAATTTTTAAAAGCAATTGACATGACATTAAGACCCCGCATCGGAACATGACTAGAAGAAAAGAAACTAGAGGTGTAAGCATAAATGGGCATTGGACATATGAGATAATTCTTAAAGAATGGCACTTGTGCACGGGTCTACGCTCCAAATGTGTTCAAAATTTTGAGGAATTTGAACCGGAAAACCCTGTTTAAACAAGCACAGGGTTGCCAGTTTTGCGGTTGAACAGTAAAAATTCGGTTCAGAGTCTAGTTTTTTGACCGATTACCAGTTTTTTAGGTTGAACTGGCTGGTCTGGTCTGGTCTGATTTTTGAAACATTATTATTTAAGTAGTAATCTACTCACCTTTAATGGTAAAGTAATACATGGTAAAAATAAAAATAAGAAAGGAGAAACTCATATATCAAGTTTACTACCCCACGCTAGAAATCATTATTTGCACAGATACGTTAACATATACCCAAATTATATATTTAACCATCTCCACATATATATATATATATATTTATATACTCGTTAAATACATTCTTTTTTGGAGTGTTTCAAATTAAAGACACTCAAACTAACGTTTTGTTATTACATTGACTAATCACATATAAGAAATGGTCCCAATTATTAATACCACACAAGTTGAATGATATTTATTGCCGCAAAAGGTACTTAGCCAGCTAGAGACGCAAAAAGGAAAAAAAAAAAAAAAAGCCATATTTTTCAGTATGAGATTAAATTCACGTGGATAAGTAAACAGGTCGTTACTGGTTTGTGTTATGTGACAGTCACATATTTGAAGCGGTAAATAATATATAACAAAAAATATCATTTACTTCAGATTGTATAAATAATTCACATAATTTTCTTTCAAACTTCTTATCGTTTAGGCTATTTTCCTCCGTCCTTGTACATTCTTGATAACTCGATGTCACCTAGTTGTTTTCAAATGAGAAGACACGGTGTAAGCAAATGATTGGAAACTAAAGAAGTATACCTGAGGAGGTCCAAAGTGCGCTCAACTCTCTACTCACCAAATAAACCAAAACAAAGATAGTAGTCATAATGACATGTTACACGTATCATATCAATCTCCAGTAAGCTAAAAATTAATGTCTTCTGATTTACTAATAAGATTGATGTAGCGGTATATTAAGCTGTATAAAAAGAACGATTATGAGATGATACGATTGGATATAGGAGGCCTCTTCAATAATCACCAATCATAAAAGAAGTTTTTTTCCTAATCACATGCACAAAACAATTAAGAGACTATCATCCCTTCTCTCCCTTTTGCCTCCTCTCATCCCATCTCCTTCTCCTTTTCTTTTTCCAAATTTTCTACGGAGGGCATCGTTAATGGTGGTAATGTCTGAGTGTGCCAGAATACTGCTCATGAATAGTATATACTTAAGGTTAACACACTTAGAAAGTGCTATCGTAACACATTCCGCTCCATATGGATGTGTGGAGTCTCATTCTTCTTTTTATCCAAATTTTCTACATTTTTTTGTACAAATGAGTGTTATTTACACACACACACACACATATATATATATAGCCATATGATAACATTTGATTTAAAATTGATATGACATGTGGGAAATAAGATCATATCAAGTCTCATGTAAATAAGAAATTAAATAAACTATAACTCATGCTCAATTTCTACAAGAGTGTCGCGTGAAGTGCATTGATAAATGTATTATATATGCAATTTACTCCTATTAACTTATTCAATTTTATATGTCATTGAGCATATTCTGCCTAATTTGTGTGAATATGGTTCGGTGAAAAGCTGAAAGAGGGGTGATATTAAGTGAAAATGATGATTTTTGAACCAAATTGGAGCTTTACATTCAAGATGTAGCATCAAGTTGTTATGGCTCGAGAGTTTCGGCATAGGAAGATCAATGTCAACAAGTTCGAGGACTAGCTTGCACTTTGGGAGAACTTAAAAGAGACTATTTATATCGTATTTGAAGAGTTTGAGGACCTTTGTGAAGCATTCGAGAAGTTTTAGACTTGTATAAATGAAGAAAAATGCTGAAAATGACCATTACTGAAAGAAAAAGTCAAATCAGGGATTGCATCGCACGTGCTGAATTAGGCCGCGGGTAGGGTGCGGTTTGCTTGTCGCCTTAACCCGCGGGAGACAAATTTTTTTACTGGCCGCAGGTAGGGCGCGGCAAGCATTCCCCCGCCGTCCGCGGCCCGCGGTGGAAAGTGTTTTGACGCGTTTTGGCCTTTTTTTATACAATTAAGGGTTCTAAAGCTTTTACACATGATATGCTAATTGTTTTGTACTAGAGTTCATGATGAAACCTCGTTTTTCATGACTAATTTATAGTATTCGTTCTTACTATTGTTCTTGTTTGTTGGGTTGATTGTTCATTATTCCCTTAATCCAATTTGATGTTTGATCACTATTAAATTGAGTTTTGTGATGCATATTTTTTTGAGAGATTCTTTATGAATTTTGCACATGGTAGTGAACAACATAGGGTCCTATAATAGCTAGAGATACTATTATACTCTATGAAATCCTTACATAATAATCAAAGAGAATGAATACATGCCTTATGTTTGAAGGTTAATTAAGATCGGAAGAGCACACGCATATAGATATAGATTTAGATGACCATCGAGAGAGGCTTTCGAATAAATTAAGATTATTGATTTTCAATCCTAGACTAGAACATGTGAGGGAGAGTGCTAAGGATTGATTGTGGAAACAGTGGTGGATTCAGGGATCTTAGTACCTTTGTGTAGTCGTATTTGTGAATAATTTTATTTATTTTATTATCTAACTTTTATTTTTCCTTTAAAATTACTTATCAAATATTATTGTGTATTTTATTTAAAGTTATTTAAAGTTGAGATTAACTAAAGTGAAACTTAGTAGATTCAGTCATCGTGAGATTCGACACTCTATTTATTACTATATTACTTGTTAACGATCTGTCTACTTGCGGGATTAAATCGATAACAAGTTTTTGGCGCCGTTGCCGGGGACTGAATTTTCTGTTTTTTTTTTTCTTTAGTTGATTTTAGCTTAATTTTTATTATTATTTTTTTTCTTATTTTTTCCCAGTTGATTCACTTCTTTTTCTTTGTTTTATTGATGTCAGTGAACGAGGAATAAGTAGAGGATCAATAAAATGGCATGGTATCAACAATATAAGATGTGGCCAGACAGAAGTTCACATTAGAAAGTTGCGGGGATGCATGAGATAGATCTTAAATTATTGGTGTTTGCAAAAATTGATTTACTTTCTAAAAAATTTGAATCAATAAAGCATTCCCAATCAGCTAATATGGTGCACCATCCTACTCCTGCATGTGCTATATGTGGGGTAATGCATCCATCATCAGACTGCGCGTTACTATCTGCTGAGCCATCATTCACAGAACAAGCAGCATATGCTCATAATAGGAATGGCAATGGGGCGGGTTCGGGGCGGGCATGCCTTCCCCTGTTCCCGCCTCGTTAAGAAATCCCTCGTCCCGTACCCGCCCCGTACCCGATTCAATCGGGTCCGAGGCGGGTACGGGGCGGGGGTGATTCGGGTGGGTACAAAAAAAATATCCGTTACCCGCCCCGTTAAGAAATAACTAAAAAAATATAAAAAAATGAAATTAAAACTATATGAAAAGCCATCCTAAGTATCATGTCAGTTTCATCTTTGACATCTAGCTTCGAAATTTCATAGAGAACAAAATATTTTTTTCAAAAAAAAAAAAAAAACTGGTATCGGGACGGGGCGGCCAAAACCCGTCCCCGCCCAGAAAAGATTTCGAGGCTAAAAACTTCGCCCCGTACCCGCCTCGATACTTAATGGGGCGGGTATTATCAGGTATCGGGTAATACCCGTCCTATTGCCATTCTTAGCTCAGAACTTCAACCGTCAGCAGAACAACTCATATTCTCAGACATACAACTCAGGGTGGAGACAACATTCCAACTTCTTTTATGGTAACAATAACAATGTTTAAAATCCACAGTATCAGTAAAAACCATATGAGAAGAAGGCATGATGGGAGGAAGCAGTTGCTAAACTGCAAGAGTAACAAGAACAAACTGCAAGATCAGCGATCTAAAATATTGAGAATCAGATTGGGCAACTTGCAAAGTTGTTGACAGACAGACAGACAGCAAGGGACTTGACCTAGCAATACGGAGGTGAATCCTAAGGAACATGTGGATGCTATTACTACAAGAAGTGGGGTACAATTACCTGAAAATCATGTTAAGAGGCCACGAAGAGAAGAAAAATCTAAGGAAACTCAAAGAGAAGAAGAGGACCAATATGATGAACATGCAATTGAGACAGAACAAGTAAAGGAGTACCAACCGCCTGTCAAGCCTTATGTGTCTTCTATCCATTTTCCACAGAGGTTGCATAAGCATAAGCTGGACAAGCAGTTTGAGAAATTCTTAGAAAGAAATAACGAACCATCTATGGAAAAAGATCAAATGAGGGGGGAACAAGATTTCAATTGATGAACATAAAGAAGTGATGAACAACACAATTCAAGTCATCAACGAGACCCCTTACAAATTTAATGGTTCAATTGATTTCGCCATTAGATCTGATGAGTTGGTTGAAGTTTACATACTTGAATTCAAGTCAAATGGTCAAAGCAAGTCATATGACTTTGAGGAGGACAACATCAAATTCTGGAGCTTCAACATCAATAGATTGAAAGACAACATTGCCATGTTTGGCAAGTTGTCAAAAGCATCATTTAAAGTTCCTTGAAGTGGATGGCTATACAGTCAAACTAATGACTACAAATAAGCGCTTAATGGGAGGCAACCCATTCTCTATCCTTGTCTTTTCTTTGATTTTGATTTGTGCATTGCATTTAGATTCTAGGATTGTATTAGTTTTAGGCACGTTTATTTCTAATTTTATGTTTATTTATTTTTGTCGTATCATTAATCATAAATTTTAGCACAATTTTAACCCTTGTTAGAAGACTCATTACTTTCATGAAACTTATTTTATGCACAGGTTGTGAAAAAATAAAAAAAAATAAAAAGAGAAGAAGAAAAGAGAAGACACCAGAGCATCAAGAGGTAATGGATATGCTAGAACGCCTTCTACAGCCACAGAATCCCCCATCTTGCTCCTGACATGTGATCTTTAATCAAAGTAGACATTGGCCCAACTGTGCTTTATCGGGTAATATCTTTCTTTTGCTTTTCTTTACATTGAGACAATGAAAACTTTTAAGTTTGGAGGAGATGTAACTTATTTTTAAGATTGATGCATGTGTTGGGGTTATTAACGATATCACCATATTCACTTAAGTAGATTGGTCGTGTTTTTTTTTTTAAGGTGCTTATTGTTAGTTTGTGGTTTTATTGTTTTATTGTTATCTTTGATCAGTTGAAAAAAAAACCCCAAAAAAATAAGTAGAGAAAAATTGTGAATTTTTTTTTTAGTTTTATCATTTTGCCTTGCTGGTTGGTTTGATTAAAATCATTTGGAACTTGTGTTGTTTGTGATCTGTGATAGGACATTGCTACACAAATTTATTTTGGTGAAAATTACTTGTCCGTGTTTGACATGTTCTTTATTTAGCATAAGTCACCGTAATCTACATTTTAGTTGGGTGAATGATTTAGAGATTAGTCAAATTGAAGAACTAGAAAACCTTACCCTATCATTGTTCTTAGTTGCAAATCCTATTAAAGTCTAAGTTTGGGGGATGTTGAGTCTTGAAGATACTAGCAAGGTTGGTGTATATTTCGTATATGTTGAAAAATTTGTGTGGAGTGTTTCCGGCTAACCAATAGAAGCTAGGCAATGACCAGATGCTGGTGATCTCATCCCTATTTTAAGTTTTGCATAGATTAGGTTCGCAAAAAAGAGGAAGAAAAATATGCCTTTGATGTGTCATTATCACTCTTCGAAGCCTGTGTGACTAGAGCAATTAAGTTCTTGGGGGTCTTTCAAACCTAGTGCCCTGGGTCAACTGAACAAGAAGTCATCGGCCCAAAGCTCGCTAAAGGGTCATATAGAAAGCCCAGTGAAGAGATGAATTGCACATAAGATATATGAGGCTATTGAGAAAAGAAAAAAAATAAAGAAATCTCAATACAAAAACCAGAAAAGGATTCTAGCTTTCAGGAAAAAGGAGAAAGATAAATGTTTTGAAAAAAAAGGAAAAAAAGAATGAAGTGGAAGAATAATAAAGGCAAGACTATACTTCAATTTTAGAGATATAGATTGCTAGTAGGTTTAACTGCCTGGTGGATGTTGGGAAAGTTGAGGCCCCCAAAAATTGGGAGAATCCTCATTAACTAAGCTAGCATTTTTATGGTAAGATCTAAACTGAATTGGTACTTCATTGAGAGATGAGAGATTTAAAACATATAGCATATACCCTCATTGAAAAAAAAAAAGGGGAAGTGAGAAAAAGAAGAAAATAAGTTTGGGTGATGTGTGCCTCTCACGAGAGGGTGAGAACATATTTGACTATTGTGGTTTGGGATTCCCAGCTAGAGATGTATGATTGTGGATGTGATTGTGCCTACTCTTTTGTCAAGCGCTGGATGAGTTCACTGTTGCTGGCAACGTTCTGTGTTAGTCATAGATGGCATATGTTAGGATGTTGGCAAGTCTTTTATTTTATGTTATGAGTTAAATTTTATTTTGTGTTGTTTAATGTGATTGAGTAAATTTCTTACTCGGGACGATCAAGGGATAAGTTTGGGGGAGGTTGATATAGTGTATTAGATATGCAATTTACTCCTATTAACTTATTCAATTTTATATGTCATTGAGCATATTTCTGTCTAATTTGTGTGAATATGGTTTATATAGGTGAAAAGCTGAAATTGGGGTAATATTAGGTGAAAATGATAATTTTTGAACCAAATTGAAGCTTTACATTCAAGATGTAGCATCAAGTTGTTATGGTTCGAGAGTTTCGGCATAGGAAGATCAACGTCAACAATTTCGAAGACTATATTGCACTTTGGGAGAACTTAAAAGAGACTATTTATGTCGTATTTGAAGATTTTGAGGACCTTTGTGAAGCATTCGAGAAGTTTTGGACTTGTATAAATAAAGAAAAATGCTGAAAAGGACCATTGTTGAAAGAAAAAGTCAAATCAGGGACTGAATCGCACGTGCTGAATTAGGCTGCGGGCAGGGTGCGGTTTGCTTGCCGCCTTAACCTGGGGGAGACAAATTTTTCTGCTGGCAGTGGGTACGGCACGGCAAGCATTCCGCGGAAAGTGTTTTGACGCGTTTTTGGCCCCTTTTTGATACAATTAAGGGTTCTAAAGCCTCTGCAACTATAAATTGACGTGAAATAACACAATAACAAAGGAGGAGGAGACGTCGCAAGGAGGAAAAGAAATATGTGGAATATATCGTGAATTTATCTCCTTCGGGTTTTGAATTCCAATATTTATTATTGTTTTCTTTTCTTTAACATGATAGGCTAATTGTTTTGTGCTAGGGTTCCTCTTCCGATCTCCTCGTTTTTCATGATTAATTTATAGTATTCGTTCTTGCTATTGTTCTTATTTGTTTGGTTGATTGTTCATTATTCCCTTAATCCAATTTGATGTTTGATCACCATTAAATTGAGTTTTGTAATTCATATTGTTTTCGAGTGATTCTTCATGAATTTTGCACATGGTATTGAACAACATAGGGTCCTATAATAGTTAGAAATACTATTATGCTCCATGAAATAGTTACATAATAATCAAAGAGAATGAATGCATACCTTATGTTCGAAGGTTAATTAGAGATAATTGATCTCGTATATATGTATAGATTTGGATGACCATCGAGAGAGGTTTCAAATAGATTAGGATTATTGATTTTCAACCCTATACTAGAATATGTGAGGGTGAGTGCTAAGGATTGATTGTGGAAACGGTGTGGATTCGGGGATCCTAGTACTTTTGTGTAGTCATATTTGTGAATAATTTTATTTATTTTATTATCTAATTTTTATTCTTTCTTGAAAATTACTTATCAAATCTTATTGTGCGTTTTTATTTAAAATTATTTAAAGTTGAGATAAACTAAAGTAAAACTTAGTAGATTCAGTCCTTGTGAGATTCGACACTCTATTTATCATTATATTACTTGTTAACGATCCGTCCACTTATGAAATCGAATCGACAACATGCATTCATATAATATCCACGTGGGACAAAATGCCACCTCCGCAACTATTGGCCAAAAGCTAAAAGGAGGGTCAATGATTCAACCCATACATGAGGTTAGAAAGTGCCAACCCAACCACATATGGTCAATGATTCACATATAGATTTAAGGGACTTAAAAATAAGATCTAAGAATCCAAATGCGTATAACGTGTTAAATAACACCCATCTGATAAGCTTTATAAGCGTCTAACGGTATAATATCGTCATATAGAATAATGCTATTTATCTAAATTTGAGATCGATCTTCAATATAGTTGTCATTTCTTTATTACATGATTAATAAATCAATGCTCTGATGTATTTATGCAAATCCACCAATTCCCTAATGTAGTAATGTAAATTAAATTGAAGACTGATATCTAATCTAGATAAATACTATTATTCCACCAAATATGAGTGTAAAATATTTTCAGAAATTTTCCCCAAAACACAACAGCGGAAGAGAGAGAAAAAACCCCACTCGCATTATTGTTATTAGTACTCAAGAGAGTGAGAATTGAACTGTGTGAGGGAGCATGCGCACCCCGGGCGCAACATATGGCTACCCCTCTCTCTCCTTCTCGGTCAACACTTCCAAGACGGACCCTGCTAACTTATACTCCGGTTGCGCACCCTCATACCCCTCACCCCCTTCACCCATTAAACAGTAAAACTTGTTAGGCGCAATTTTTTCAGTTTCAATGGCCGCCGCTGCTATTGTGTTCCTGCTGCTGATTTACTCCCCTTTGTTATCCTGCGCCGACCTCAACGCCGAGATCCAAGCCCTGTATGCCTTCAGGCTCAGCCTACATGACCCTCTCGGCATGCTCGCAGGCTGGGAACGCTCCACGCCGTCCGCTCCCTGTGACTGGCGTGGAGTGGCATGCTACAACGGCCGGGTCAGTGAGCTCCGCCTGCCACGGCTCCACCTCAGCGGCGCACTCTCGCCGGAGGTTGGTAACTTGCGGATGCTGCGCAAGTTGAGCCTTCATTCCAACTCGTTAAATGGTAACATTCCTTCATCTCCCTCCAAATGTATCCTTTTGAACTCAATCTTCCTCCAATACAATTCATTTTCCGGCGCCTTTCCGCCGGAAATCTCAAACCTTACAAACCTATTAGTACTGAACGTCGCCGGGAACTACCTCTCGGGCGAAATCCCTGCCGATATCCCCAAGAATCTCCGGCTCGTTGATCTTTCTTCAAATGAATTTTCCGGTGAGATACCGAAGAATATTTCCTCCGGCTCACACTTGCAGCTCATCAATTTGTCATATAACCGGATTTCCGGAGAGATTCCAGCGAGTCTTGGAGAGCTTCAGAAGCTGCAGTACCTGTGGTTGGACTATAATAATCTTCAAGGTACATTGCCTTCGGCGCTTGCCAACTGTTCGTCTCTAGTGCATCTAAGCGCCGAGGGAAATGCAATTAGTGGTGTTGTTCCGGCGGGGATCGGCTCGCTGTCGAATCTTCAAGTGCTTTCGTTATCGCATAACAATTTATCTGGACCAGTGCCTGGGTCTATGTTCTGCAATGCCTCGAATGATCCCCCGTCCATTCGGATTCTTCAACTAGGATTCAATGCTTTTACAGACATGGGCTCGCCCGAGTCCGATACGTGCTTCAGTGTTTTGCAAGTGTTGGATCTTCAGCAGAATCGGATTGCTGGAAAATTTCCCCCCTTGTTGGCTAATGTTTCTACATTAGCAAAGCTGGATATTTCAGGTAATTTGTTTTCGGGTTCAATTCCAAATGAGATTCAAAATTTGTGGAGATTAGAGGAGCTGAAAATGGCAAACAATTCACTCAGTGGTTTGGTTCCTGCTGGTATAAGGAAATGTAGTAATTTACAAGTTCTTGATCTTGAAGGTAATTTATTCACAGGGGAAGTTCCAGGATTTTTAGTTGAATTAAACAAATTGAAGTTTCTCTCTATTGGTGGAAATAATTTTTCAGGTTCCATTCCTTCAGGTTTTGTTAATCTGACATTGCTTGAGATTCTTAACTTAAGAAACAATTTCTTAAATGGAGAACTGCCCGAGGAATTGATGGTTTTGAGGAACTTGAGTGTATTGAATCTCAGTGGAAACAAGTTTTTTGGGCCTCTTCCAATGACCGTTGGCAACTTGAAGCAACTTACAGTTTTGAATCTGAGTAATAATGGTTTTAATGGCACTATTCCTGCAAGTTTTGGGAGTTTGTTTAAGTTGGCAGTTCTTGACTTGAGTAAGCTAAATCTATCAGGAGAGTTGCCATCTGATCTTTTGGGTTTGCCTAATCTGCAAGTGATTGCATTGCAAGAAAATGCTTTTTCGGGCATAATTCCTGAAGGTTTGAGTAGTTTGTTGGGGCTACGGTATTTGAACCTATCTTTCAATTCATTTTCTGGTCACATTCCATCCACTTTTGGTGTCTTGAAGTCCTTAGTCGTTCTTTCATTGTCAAACAACCACATTTCTGGTTCAGTTCCTCAAGAGTTAGGGAACTGTTCAGCTCTCGAAGTGATAGATCTCCGCTTAAATTCTTTGAGTGGGCAAATTCCGGTTTCTCTGTCACGTCTTTCTCATTTGGCAGTGCTTGATTTGGGGTTCAACAATTTCACTGGTCGTATCCCAGATGAACTTTCGAATTGCTCATCGTTAAATTCTCTCTTACTTGATTCAAATGATTTGACTGGACGGATTTCAGCTAACCTTACATTAATTTCCAACTTGGTGAATTTCAACGTGTCGAACAATAAATTGGAAGGTGAAATTCCGGAAATGCTAGGCTCTCGGTTTAGAAGTCAGTCATCATTCTTGGGGAATCAGGAGTTGTGTGGGAAGCCCTTGGATAGGAAATGCGAGGAAGGTGGCACTGAGAATAACAAAAACAAGCTGATCCTCTTTATTGCTGTGGCTGCTAGTGGAATACTCCTCATGACATCATGTTGCTGCTTTTACGTATACACTTTCCTGAAGTGGCGCGAGAAGGTGAAAATGGGGGCAGCTGGGGAGAAAAAGCACAGCCCTGCTCGGGCTAGCTCAAAGAGCAGTGGAGGTCGTCGCAGTAGTGAAAGTGGTGGACCAAAGCTTATTATGTTTAATAACAAGATTACTTTAGCAGAAACAATAGAAGCAACTAGGCAGTTTGATGAAGAGAATGTGCTGAGCAGAACACGACATGGAGTTGTCTTTAAAGCCTGTTACAATGATGGGATGGTACTTGCAATTCACAGACTTCCAAATGGATCACTAGATGAGAACATGTTCAGGAAAGAAGCGGAATCACTAGGTAGAGTCAAGCATCGAAATTTAACAGTTCTTCGTGGATACTATGCTGGTTCGCCTGACATTAGACTCCTTGTCTATGATTACATGCCTAATGGAAACCTTGTAACTTTACTGCAAGAAGCATCCCACCAAGATGGCCATGTGCTCAATTGGCCAATGCGTCACCTCATTGCCCTTGGCATTGCTCGTGGTTTGGCTTTCCTACATGCATCCTCAATGGTACACGGTGATGTGAAGCCGCAGAACGTTCTTTTTGATGCAGATTTTGAAGCCCATTTATCAGATTTTGGACTTGACAAGCTCACAGTGGCCACACCAGCCGAGCCCTCAACTTCAAGATCAGTTGGAACATTAGGATATGCATCACCCGAATCAACATTGACAGGAGAAGTGACAAAGCAATCAGATGTCTATGGCTTTGGCATTGTATTATTAGAACTGCTAACGGGAAAACGGCCGGTGATGTTCACACAAGATGAAGATATAGTAAAATGGGTAAAACGGCAACTGCAAAGAGGTCAAATTTCGGAGCTTTTAGAACCAGGCCTGCTCGAACTTGACCCTGAATCATCCGAATGGGAGGAATTCTTGCTTGGGATAAAAGTGGGTTTGCTTTGCACAGCCCCGGTCCCATCGGACCGACCGACCGTGGCTGATATTGTGTTCATGCTTGAAGGTTGTCGAGCGGGGCCGGATATACCCTCCTCTGCCGATCCCACCTCCCACCATTCTCCAGCTTGACCCAACAACTCAAATTTGTAAACCCAGCTCATTTACGTTTTCCTACTCCGGCTTTTTATTTTTTTTGTCACGAAAAGAATTGTCATCAGTAGCTAGGATTATTTTTGGCATTCAAATTTCACTTTTATATTTGGGAGTAAATTTTTGAAACTTTATGTCAATGTGTGAGTCATTTTGGGCGTGTCCGCCGGGATTTTATTGGGGACCAATCCAATGGAAAGTGGCTTGGAGTCAATGATTTCGATAGCTCTGCATTTTTTAAAGCGGAAGAAAGTAGGATCGGAGTCCATATGTGGGGGGGGGGGGGGGGGTTGG
>CAVNYN010272514.1:0-13262 GCA_963692815.1 Nyctanthes arbor-tristis | reverse complement strand
TATATCATTTCCAACTCCTAAGCCTTTAATGCCTCTTTGGTTGTAAAAATCTTGTAATTTGCAGTTTTTTGCTAAATGTTGCTTAGAAAGTGTCTCTAATGCTAAATGGGCATGGAAACTGAAAAATGTGTGCTGATTTTTATTTATGACTGAATTTATATGCACTTATAAGTTAATATTGTTGTTTACATAATATAGATGACTAAATGGGCATGTTTTGTTCGTAGAATTTTCGGCTCTATGGATAGACAAAAATGGAAACAATGCACCGATTGAACTTGATGTTGATGATTGAATGAGTGGAATTGGTTTGTAAGTGGTACTTAAATTATTATGAATAGTAATTTAAGTAGGCCTAGCCTAGTTTCTTTACTTTTTGTCATATTTGTAATTGTAATGTTTTATCTTTGACATTTTTATTTTTTTCGTAGAAGTTGGAGATTTCGAATCATTGAGATGTGATGTGAAGATTGAAGAAAGTAGAGACCGATCAAGTTCTTTATTTGTTGTTTAGGAAAGACATTATGCTATTATGTTTTATGCCATCAACTTTTGATATTCGATTTGGTTGTATGATTACAAGTTGTGACAATTAGTTTCACTCTATTTTGTATGATTGCACTTACAACATGCGTATTTTTTTGTTTTAAACTTTATTTGTATGTCTTTTTATGGTTAAGTATTTAGAAAAAAATTTTCAAGCCCGGAAAAAACCGAATTCATAACCCGAGCCCGGACCGTAACCGAAACCGTTTGGGCTTGCCATTTTTGAGACCGGGACCGGGACCGAACCGAAGATGTTTGGTCTGGTCTTGGTCCTTCTAAAACCTTGGACCGAAACCCGTTTGCACACCCCTAGTTGCTACACGTATAACTTTGCGGCCACATAGTGCAAAACCTTGAGGCTGCATAATATAAATTTTCCTTGGAAATTTTCTTAAGTGCCCGTACAAGGAGAAACAAATAGCCGCTGCAATGTACAATTTTCAGCTGTAAATTTTTTCTTCGCACTTTTGATCCCCCGAACTCTTTCCTTACTTTGTTTTGGTCCCTAATCTTTACAAAATTTTCACAATAGGTCCAAATTCATTAGTTTCACCCATTTGGTTACAACCTAATATTTAACATACAAACATGTAAATACATAGTTTTGTTCATGCAAAATATGTGTGTGAAATCCGTAAGTGTACAGGTCGAACAAGTAATACAGTGGACAATGAGTCCGGGTTATCGTTCCCACGAAGATCAGATTGAGTACTGAAATTATTAGTTCCAACTTTATTTGAACGATCCAATAATTGTGGTAAAGACAAGGATATAAAATAAACAAACAAATAAAACTAAGTAAATAAAATATATAGATTGCTTAAGAGGGAATAATATGATGGATATGTGCCATGACTCACGACTTTACCATAATTGGACCACCTAGTCTTGCGACAATTAGTCTATGTTAACGATCGAATCTCACAAAATTAATCAACTTCTACTCTTAAAGCTAGCTAATCCTATTTAGTTAGGACGCCTCACCTATCTCTAAGTGAGCGCGTTATCAACCCCCTTAAATGCATTAATCAACAAGAAATTCATATAGGCCTCCCCGAAGTTCGCCCCACGGTGATCGCACTAATCACAAGCAAATCTCTTTGTCTTGTCTAAATTAATGAGATCGGAAGAGCATAAGCTAACTTAAATATTCCTCTCTCTAGTTCAACAAAAGTCCATACATTCATTCATCCATTGGCTACAAAGATGAAGACAAAACAATATATCAATAAGAATTTAACATAAGAATTAATCACATAAATTCAGCATGAAAAATATAATTATGGTCCTAACTAGGTTACATTGTTTGCCATAACTTAAAATCAATTACACATCATGAATGAAAAATACAAATAAATAGAGCGCATAAGCCAGGTAATTAGATATTGAATAAGATGAAGTACTTTTGTACCAAGCTACTCCTTCTTGAATCTCGAACTTGATTCTCCCAGCCTCCAAAGGCCTTGTGTTTTTCTCCCCTTTTTCTATGGTGTTTTCTGTGTTCCGTCCCTCCTCTTTGAAGGCTAGGCTAGACCCCCTTTTATAAGGTCTAAAAATCGTGTATAAGTTTAAGCATAAAAAGAGTTTTAAGGAAATAAGGACAAAAATCAGAAGTTTGCGCGCGTAGGGGTCATGCGGCCGCATAAATGCATATGTGCGGCAGCACAGATGATGCTGTCTTTCCTCCTGGACTAGGGTGTGTGTGCCCGAATAGTGCGCCCCCACCAATGTTTCTGGCAGGTCTTCTCTTTATGCCGGGTTCCGTGCGGCCACACAAATGGAACATGCGGCCGCATGCTACTGGCAGCTTGTGTTCCAACGTTCACAACTTTTAGTAGGAAACTCGGAATTGAGATCCGTAAGTTGCGTTGGACTCCTGACTCAATAAACTTTCTACGACCTATTTTATTCCCATGATTTATCTTGGATACAAATTTTAATATTTAATATCTTAGTCTCCACATGTTGATTCGCATCACCCGGACTTTATAACTTGTGCTTGTGCTTAATTGATCCAAATTCACCTAATTTGAGTTCCTCTTGGATTTTAACCTACAGATCGGAAACCAACTTAAACATAAATACGAATTTTTAAACACAATATCACATAACTAATAACACATATAGGGGATTTAAACATTAAAAATTAACACCTATCAAACTCCCATGCACTTAGACTGTTGTTCGTCCACGACCAACAAACAATACAAAACAAAAGAACAAAACACAATACTTCAACTTGCATTGCATATGAGACAACTCATGATACACTTTCTTATAATAAGTCCAGAGTAAGCTTGCCTATTAAAAAGCCTCCCAAGCAATGCAAGAGTTTTGGAAATTTCACTCTTTTTTTCTTCTCTCAAGTATTGTTGACCTTTCAAAACTCATAAAATATCATGAACAAGTGCCACCAAGCAACTGTTAGAATCATAAACAACCCTTTTACCTGGTATGGCATAACTTGGATAGGCCGACCCTCACGGATAAGTTCACTCAAGTGTTTAAAAGTTAAGTGTTTACGCTCAAAATTCTATCCACAGAAGAGTTCTACCATAGGCTTGCAAAATTTCTCATTCTCCACCGCATTGGTGCACACGCACAACACAAATCATACAGTTTTTTAAGGGCCATAATGGGGCTAAGGATCAAGGTGGGAAAATTTTGATATACGAGGCTATGAACCATTGGAACTAGTGGAACACAAAATTTATAACATTTAAGAAAATATCCTAAGTAAAACCACCACTTCCTTCATTCTGTCAAAAACTTCTAGCATCACCTATACAATAAGAATATATCCCAACTTTTAAAAGTAACAAGCCTTAACTTTAGAAGGGAACAATCCTTACGTCAATTCTCTTTTTTTTTTCATTTTTCCTTTTTTCCCCTTTCGACATACTAACCTTTCCAATTGTTTTCACTTTCTCTTTTTTCATTCATTAGCTCGTTTTGCGAATCATGCAAAATCCAATTTTTTTTTCTTTTCCCTTTCTTCCCCTCTATAAACTCTTTCATCATTTTTTTTTTCAATTCATCAGCTCCTTCTTCTTTTCACATAATCAAACGAAAACAACCTATACATAATCAAATTGAACTCATCACCTCATCAATAATATTCTACTCCCCTGCACTTACTTCTTATCCATTCCCAAGCAATAAAAGCAATCACAGCTCCACTAGTCAATTGGCAAAAGTAAGGAAATACATTATTTTCAGCTCAATAGTATTAGGGGCATAAAGAAAGAAAAATAGGCTATAAGGCACAAAGGTTATGCAAGAGATAATTAATTGATAACGTAGGTTTCTTGGCTAAAGTGGTTAATTAAGAAAGAATGCTTTAATCATATTCATATCATGCATGTAACAATGCAGCCTGAAAGAGAAATAGAGCAAGTTCTAGAGGCATAAACCCATGGAAGAATATCACACAAGAATAAAAAAAGTGATAATAAATAAAGATGTTTCAGTCAAAGGCTCAAAAAATCTCACTGGATTAAATTTGTCAACCTAATCCAGCTATAACCAATTCTAGACAAGGCAAATAAATAAAAGATACGAGTTCACTAATTCAATCATGTTATGAGTTTCTCCAGGCTAAAAGCACTAATCTATCTCTCAATGTTTTTCTCGCTAGCATTGCCTAAGATTCTAATTCCAGTAAAGTTATACTCCAGTTAAATCTAGCACTTTAGGATCATGAGTTGCTTTCTCACATAACAAATATGTGAAAAAAATGACTGCACTTTTTTCCTTTACTTAACACAGAAACAACTAAACATACTGCTTGACGAACAATACTTTTGAAACAACACAATTTAACTTAGACAATATACAGGTTTAAATACAGAGCAAGAGATAGCAAAAAAAAAGATAGCAAAAAAAATACATCGGCCAAATAAAGTAATTAACACATAATCATCCCCCCACACTTAAATTCTACGTTGTCCACAATGTGGAGTAAAAAGAACACATATAGGGAGAAAGGGTTTAAGAACTCCCTAGGGGTATGACTGATGGTGAGTCTAGATCATGGTCTGATGGGACAGATAGAGTAGGACCAGTGTGACAAGTCTAAGCTCCAACAATAGGGGACAACATGTCAAAATAATAGGACGATGATAATTCTTAGCAATAATAGAATAATAATTAATTAAAATTAAAATATAAACAAGATAAAAGAAACGTGTCCTAATTTCTAATAAAAGTCCTAGAATCTAAATGCAATGCAATGCAGTAAAATAAAACAATGGGTTGTTTCCCATTCAGTGCTTTATTTATAGTCTAGAGCTTGATTATGAGAAATAATTTTTAGGGAACTCTAAATAGAACTTTTGATGCTCTGCCTGGCTTACCAAGATTGACATTCTTCCAGGCTTCAGGCTTTCTCCAAAAATTTACTCTGTTCTTTTCATGTAAATATAGTTTGGCATCTCTATTGATTTCAAATTGTACTATAAAGACTTCAATCTCCTCGCCTTGTGGAATCATAAAATCAATTTCAGAACTCATGAGATTAGAGGATTGTTTGACAATTGCCCCATCATCAAAAGTGATTTTTAGAGCTTGCTTTTCTAAGAGCACTTCCTTATCCTTTTCATGTTTTTCTTCTATAATAGAGGTTGTTGGCATTTTTTTCTTCATGGAGAGTATTAGAATGGTTGATAACTTGAGAAATTCCATTATGTTGCCCTTCATCATTCCCCAAAATT
Organism: Nyctanthes arbor-tristis; assembly: GCA_963692815.1. Lineage (NCBI taxonomy): Eukaryota > Viridiplantae > Streptophyta > Magnoliopsida > Lamiales > Oleaceae > Nyctanthes > Nyctanthes arbor-tristis. The sequence continues at coordinate 8,004 of CAVNYN010272514.1, read as the reverse complement.
TCTACATGCTTAGATCCTTGTGGAACTAAATGCATGTATAGACAATAACTTAGTTCATGACATTCACCACAAAATTTACACAATAGATCCCAATAGGGTGCTAGATGTGCAACCGGCCAATTATTTGTTGCATGATTTGCGCAGCAATAATTACGCACTAAGTCTGCTTCCAACTCTTGACTCTCAAGTTCTTTCTCATATTCCTTCAATTGTGCTGGTAAACCATTCAACCACTTTCCATACACTTTAATAGTTTTCATAGGCAAACTAGCATTTGAGCACCAGTCGTAACCATCATCCATCTTGAAAAGAACAAGGCAAACAAATCAAATAGAAAAATAAAATTCAAAGTAAAGCTAGAGCTAATTGGTGTCGATATCAATCTCAATCTTCGGCAACGGCGCCAAAAACTTGTTCGTAGAAATATGTGTGTGAAATCCACAAGTGTACAGGTTGACCAAGTAATATAGTGGACAATGAGTCTGGATTATCGTTCCCACGAGGATCGGATTGAGTACCAAAATTATTAGTTGTAACTTTATTTGAACGATCCAATAATTGTGGTTAAGAAAAGGAAATAAAATAAACAAACAAATAAACAAACAAATAAAACTAAGTAAATAAAATATATACAATGTTAGAGGGAATAATATGATGAATATGTGTCAGGACTCACGACTTCATCGTCTTGCATTGATTAATCTATGTTAACGATCGAATCTCATGAAATTAATCAAGTACTCCTCTCGAAACTAGCTAATCCTATTTAATTAGGCCCCTCACTATCTCTAAGTGAACGCGTTATCAACTCTCTTAAATGCATTAATCACAAGAAATTCATGTAGGCCTTCCCGAAGTTCACCCCACGGTGATCGCACTAACCACAAGCAAATCTCTTTGTCTTGTCTAAATTAATGATTCTTATTGCATAAACTAGCCTAAATATTCCTCTTTCGAGTTCAACAAAAGTCTATACACTCATTCATCCATTGGCTATAAAGATGAACACAAAACAATATACTAATAAGAATTTAACATAAGAATTAATTGCATAAATTTAGCATGAAAAATATAACTATGGTCCCAACTAGGTTACATTGTTCGCCTTAACTTAAAATCAATTACATATCATGAATGAAAAACACAAATAAATAGAGCGCATAACCCGGGTAATTAGATCTTGAATAAAATGAAGAACTCTTGCACCAAGCTTCTCCTTCTTGAATCTCGAACTTGATTCCTAAGCCTCCAAAGGCATTGTGTTTTTCTCTCCCTTTTCTATGGTGTTTTTTGTATTCCGTTCCTCCTCCTTGAAGGCTAGGCTAGACCCCCTTTTATAAGGTCTAAACATCATGTACAAGTTTACGTGTAAAATGAGTTCTAAGGAAATAAGGACAAAAGTCGGAAGTTCGCACGCGTAGGGGCCATACGGCCACGCAATCCATATGTGCGGCTACACAGATGATGCTCTTTTTCCTCCTAGACTCAGGTACGGCACATAGATGATGCTCTTTTTCCTCTGAGACTCAGGTACAGGCGCACAGACAGACAGTGCGCCCACACCAATGTTTCTGGCGGGTCTTCTGTTTATGCCCCGCACAGATGGTACATGAGGCCGCATGCGGCCGCGTGCTATTAGCAATTTTTGTTCCAACATGCATATTTAGTAGGAAACTTGGAATTGAGATCTGCAAGTTGCGTTGGACTCCTGACTCGATAGGCTTTTTGATAACCTATTTTAATCCCATGATTTATCTTGGATAAAAATTTTATTATTTAATATCTTAGTCTCCGCATGTTGATTCGCATCACTCGGACTTTGTAACTTATGCTTATTTGATCTAAATTCGCCTAAATTGAGTTCCTCTTGGATTTTAACCTACAATTCACCAACTAAAACATAAATACGAACTATTAAATACAATATCACATAATTGATAACACATATACGACGCTCTTCCGATCATCAAAAATTAATACTTATCAGTTTTAAAGATAAAATTTAAGTATTTCACACCTTTGAGTATTTAATTAATGCAATTTATACACCTATCAAAAACCCCAAACCTTAACTGTTGTTTGTCCCCAAACAATAAAAACACAAAATACTAAAATATCATGCAATGCAAGCAAAAAAATGAACTTTTTTTTTTTAAACTTTTTAACTTTATTATCTTTACGCGAGAAATTTTGCTTAATAAATTGTCAAGACCCGCGTTTTCAAAAATTTGAAGTTCATATGCTCTAAAGCAAGTATCATATGCATATGGAAACTGAGGCCGACTTCCTATCACCTGCTAAATATGAAAGAGAACCAATTCAATGCCTTAGATAAACCACATCCCCGAATGGTCAATTTAGTTCTCCCGCCACTGATGAAATAACTTAACATTAATTGATGTATTTTCTTTTTCTTTTAGTTTTCTTTATTTCTTTCCCATGTGATTCCTATGAAGTAGGTTTTCCAAATAATCAATCCCCACTCATTTCACCCAAAAGTATCAAAACTAGCACAAAACTGTTAAGTGACAAATGGTAAACACTTTTCAAAGACACCTCTTTAGTCTCAAGAGCTTTCAATCCCACAGCCTTTATCAGGTACTTCAAACCCCTTTTCGGCTACATTCCCTTACTCACACTTTCTTACTTGCTCTTTTCTTTTTATTTTCTTTTTCTTTTTCACTCTCTCATCATTTCTCTTTTCTCATTCTATCAAGCGTTTCAAAATTGTACACTTTTTTTTCTCTTGTCAACAATTCTCACATATTTTTCACATTTTTTTTGCACTCTTTTCATCTTTTGTTTTCAGTGACTTTTAGCCCATAGGTAGTTCAAGCTCAAAATGCTAAAGGTGCTCTTCCGATCTGATAATCTCTGACACATTTGTGATGCATAGCACCAGATTACTCAATACTAGCACACACTCTCCAAGGAAGGCAACTTTTCACGTGGTTCCACTCAAGAAACAAAATAAAATAAACACATGGGAATAAAATAATAGTAATAGGGCCTTCTCCATTGAGTCTATGAAAGGCGGTTTAGTCTCTTTCTCTTTAGAATCTTGGCGATTGTGGGGAAGAGTCCATTTCTCTATTTTGGAGCTTCTGCTACTGGATTTTCTCGTAGCTTATTGAATTTCCAGAATCATTTCTTGGTGGTTGCTGAAATTTTTCTTTATAGTCTTGGTGTGCACTAGGTATTGGTCATTGATGTTGTTATTGGCCCTTTTATGACTGAGTTTCTCTATTTTCTCTTCATCAAAGTTGCAGTATATTGTTTCTTCCCAAGTTCTGAACTCAATTAATGTGGTGGTGTCATATGAAATTACTTCTTTAAGCAAAATTGAAGCTCGATGATGGGGATGGACCTCCAATCCATACGTCTAGTCCGAGTTATGTTGATGGCATTGAATATTTGGAATGAAGATTACTAGGGAAGTTTTGGGTTTCTAAAGTAGTCAATAAAGAAGGGTTAACAAATCTTATATGAACAATCTAGAGGAGAGATGGTGCTATTGTCATTGAAAGTACTGAACTAACTATTTGACCAACCAGATGATGGACGAAAATTCCTATTTGACCAACCTTCAGCCTTGCACACACAAGGGCAGTGTTCCAACTCATCAGTTAACCCAACTAGTTCATCTTCAAAAAATTTCCATGATGATGTCACTCCATAAGTGAATATGACTCATTCAGAATCTCTCATGGTGGAAGTTGATAAGAATACAATTTTGAACCCTAATATATGAGACTCTCAGTTGTTGAATGTTGACGATTCAACAGTTAACGATGACTTGGTAAGGAGTACTTCAAAGGACAAGGTTATTACATTATCTATGGAAGGGAAAAAATAATCAGCCGCTTTTAGAGAAGTTGAGAGAGATGTTAACCAGAAGATTAGGCCTATGGAAGGATAGGTTCTCTCCCATTTTAAATGCACTCTTGACGATTCTGCTGACAAAAATGCACTTGAACAAGATAAAAGGAGGAGAGTTAATTCAAAAACCAATATAGAAGCAATACATGAACCGGTGATACCAGCATTGTAGGGTCACTGAAAGCCATGAATTGCTTCTGCTGGAATGTATTGGGAGCGGGTGACCCAGTTATATACGAAGCTTTACAAAAATATATTCGTATATATTCCCCACAGTTGATGTTTTTGTGTGAAACGAGACTCTATGGTTCTAATGCTTCAAATTTCAAAAGCAAACTTGGATTTTCCAATAGCTTTTCTGTTGATAGCATTGACATAAGCGGTGGTGTCATTTTATGATGGCAAGATGAACTTTCTGTTAGTTTGTAGTCTTTTCTAAAGGTGTTAAAGATGTGATGTAAATCCCATATCAATTAACTATAAAAATATAAACCAATATATAAAGTGCTTGGGCCACTCTCCTTAATAGGTTGACCTTTTAAGATGGAGCCCCAAGTCTTAATATGATATCAGAGCCCAGTTATCTAGTTGAGACGTGCTCTAATGAGCACGCGGATTTCAAGACGGTCTACTCCGATGAGCCACCATTCGATCCGGTTAAGACATGCTCAAATGAGCACACAGATTTCAAGATTGGTTTGCTCCAATGAGCCACCATCTTGCGAGGGCGTGTTAAGATGTGATGTAAATCTCACATCGAATAACTATAAAAATATAAACCAATATATAAAGTACTTGGGCCACTCCTCTTAAGGTTGACCTTTTAAGATGGAGCCCCAAGTCTTAATAAAAGGCCATATAGATGCTTATATTTGTCAAGAAGATGGTGTTGAATAGCGGTTCATCGGATTTTATGGCAATCCTGGAAAGGAATATAGGCAGTTTTTTATGGGATGTTCTTCAAAAATTGAGTATGAGTTCATTGCCTTGGGTTTGTGGAGGAGATTTCAATGAAATTTTGTCTCTTATGGAGAAAGATGGAGGAGTAGACAAATCACAAAGCACTGTTAATTCTTTTCAAGATGCTCTTGCTGATTGTTTACTTGAAGCTATTATTTTTTTAGGGCCATGTTATACTTGGACAAATAAACAACCTGGAAGTCGGCTCATACAACAATGGTTAGATAGATTCATCAGAAATGAAGTAGCAGCAAATCGTTTTCCTACTGTTTGTGTTTTGCATCTGGATTCTACTAGTCCTGACCACAGGCCTATATTACTTAAACTACTTAAAACACATAGAGCACAAAATCGAATGTTTAAAAGAAGAACATATCAGATTTGAACCATTGTAGATTCGTGAAGAAGGGTATTTTGATGTAACGGAGTATCAGTTTCATGGGACTTCCAAACTCAGTTGGGGAGATTCTACATAACCTTCAAACTTGTGGTAATGATTTATTACAATAGAGTAAGGAGACACTTAGGTATTGGCGCAAGGAATTAGAAGATCATAAGCCACGGGTTGCTGACTTATATAATAATGGGAGCCAAGCTCATTGCATGGGAGAGATTCGAGAACTAGAATATCGTATTTGTAGACTTGCTGACACAGAAGAACAATTTTTGAAGCAGACATCTCGAATTTATTGGCTTAAAGAGGACGATTGGAATACTAAATACTTCTACAATAAGACCACGAGTAGAAAAAAAGGAAATTTTATCTCTTATATATTAAGAAAGAAAATGGCATCCACTTAACTTTCCAAAAGGATATCGTTTAGACGTTCAACTCTTATTTTGAAAACATCTTATCCAGCACCTATCCATCAGACAATTACTTGCAACATGAGACTGAGGGGATTTCCAGCAGATTATCAACCTAGGATGCTGATTTTTTGGAGATTCCATTCTCAAAGGAGGACATTGAAATAGCAATGCGTGATGGTTTTTGTGCTGTTTTTTATCAAACACATTGGGATTTAATATAGAATACATTGGTGAAGGCTTTTCTGCTATGTCTTAATGAAGGTGTTCCACTACTTGAAATAAATCATACCTATATTGCAGTGATACTGAAGAAGAAAAAGGCTGATTAGAAAGCTGACTATTGACCTATTAGTTTATGCAATGTTCTTCATAACATTATTTCAAAAACTATTGCAAATCGGTCGAAGAAGTTCACTCCTTCAGTTATAGCTGAAAGCCAGAGTGTGTTTATTTAAGAAAGACATATAGCGTGTAACATCCCGTGAAATTCCTCTATTTTTAATAGTGATATCTTCGGAATAATAATTGGTATTGATATTCAACTATAAGTAATCGATGAATAAATCTTATAATTGGATAACTAGTCAGGCATTTTATAATAATTTGAAGACATTTTTGTTTAGTTGACGATTACTCGAATGTATGTCAATTGCCCCATCAGTTAATGAAATTTGTTACCAGAATGATTAAGCTTAATCGGGTAGTAAATTTTGAGACGGAAAAGATGCTTAAGGTAAAGATATGATGTCTCACTAGTATAGTCGGAAATACAAGGACTTAATTATCGAATTTAATAGGTAAAGGAGTTTACTAAGAGTTAAAGGGAAAGATCTCATACACTTGGATCCAATAAGCTCTTCCCACATGAATTGAATCCACAACCTACACTTGGCACCTTGATTTACTAAGAAGAATTCTTATCCCTCCAATTTAACTCATTGCTATGGGACAAGTGTGAGTCTTTGTATTAGTGGAACTCAAAAACCTTTAGAAAACAAGAAGGAAAAATTCGTCCATAAATTGTGCATAGTTTTGAAAACTCACAAAAGACCTTCAAAAGCTCTCTTTTATCTCTTGAAACAAGGCTTAGTTCATATACATATAGAACCCACATTCTAAAGGCTATTTTGCTTAGATATACTAAGGATTTGAAGGTGTTTTCCCATTCATTATCAAGTCTCAACTTCAAAAGTTTAAGCAAACAAGGTTAGTAGTCCATTACTTTGGTTTATTTGTATGCATAAGTTTCAAGAAAAGGTATGTGTTTTGGTTATTGTTAAAATGATTTCTTGCATAAGAAGTGCTAGAGTCCCTCTACCCATTTTGTATTGTTCGCTTTGATTTGATCTATGTTAATTGTTATGGATTAATGAAAGTTTGGAAATCCGGTAAAAGCTAAACGGAAATTGTTATGAATCTATTGTGTTGCCATCACCATATTGGTAATTGAAAGGCAACAAGGCGCCATGGGTAGTAGGAACTTCTAGTATTTGGGGTCTATAATGTGTTCAAAAAGGTTTGTGCGTCTTAATGTTCTTAAGATTGGAGCATGAAATGATTTCTATAAACCTTTGGTAAACCGAAATAATGTATTACTCACGGGGTATTTTATACTCACCTTGTATGTGATTACTCGTTTATAGATGATCCACCGAAAGATCGTTGAGAGAAATGCCGAAGAATGGAGGTTGTCACACAACGCGAGCCAAGTTATGCATGTGATAGAGATAGATCTTTGGGCTTATTATGAGGATGATCCCATGTTTGTAATGTATTTGGGAACCCCAAATGAGTTTGAGATATTTTGTGTCTTTTTCCTCAATCTTTTGCACCATGACAAGATTATGAAGGATAGGCCAATGTTTCTTGTTTAATTAGTAAGGTAAGTATGTGTATGAAAGCTAATATGACTAAATAAAACTTGGCTTATAGGGAAAGTTTTGATACAAGATTGGGAATCCTATTTTCACATGTAAGGGTTTCCCAAGCTTGTGTTCAGTTATATATATAAAGTGACTTTTATTTCTCGTGTGTCATGTTCTTTATACAAATACTACAACTTTAAACTAATCAAAGACGACAAACAATACTACTTCACCTAAAGAATAAAAGAGAATTGATTGACAAGTCGTGCCCCTCGATTTTGACAAAAATTATAACGCTTCCGACAAATTGATTTAGTAACATAACTTCAACCCATGCTTTTAATTGAGGGGTTTGACAAGAGTGGTATCAGAGCATCGTTCCAAGGGGCGATTACATGCATATCTTGCTCGTGTGAAACAATCCTCCAGAGAGGAACTATTATAGAGAAACTCACAGAAGAAACCTTGAGAGATTGGAGTCACCTCAAGG
>CAVNYN010272513.1:0-17472 GCA_963692815.1 Nyctanthes arbor-tristis | reverse complement strand
TTGTCCCAAAAACCTCTCAAATGATCAGAAACCCTCTATCAAATTACCTGCAAACCCTTTAAGAAGATCTTCTCACATTTCCAATCCTTAAAGATGAGTTATCCTCTGAAGAATCTCCTGAAGATTCTTTCTCTAAAACAGTCTCTGATGAAGAGTACTCTCCTCTCTTCATGGCAGATCAGGCTCATGCATCTGCCCAAACACCTATTGTTGAAGAAATTATTGATGAAAATGATGAAAAAATTTCTGATGTTGAAACTCCTTATGTTGAAACTTATGTTCCAGCAGGAAGTGCATTTGCAAAATTCACTCTTGATGATATCCCTCCATCAGCATGGAAAACTCGATTTTAGGAAATGATGGCATAGGCTTATGCTAAACTTCAAAAACACGATATGACACATGCTGCAGTCATACGAACTTGCACGGCCAGACTCACTGGCTTCGCTAAAGACTGGATCATTAGTCTTGGTGAATACAGATAAAGGCAATGTTTGCAAGCAACAATAGTGGATGCTTTCTTTAATGCTCTTTATTGGAAATTCTATGGAAATACAAACCATCTTAGAGATGTCGCTCAGGAAGAAATTTTCAAACTCAGATGCTGCTCATACAAGCCCAAAGATCTTGAAAGACATTTCTAAAATGTAATTAAGAGGTATTATCTCATTGGTAGAATAGATGATGTCAATACCAAGCAAGTATATTTGAACTCTATTCCCCAACCTCTTGGACGAGAAATTCTCAGAACACTGGAGTTCCATGGCCAATCTCTACAACAAATATCTATTGGAGAAATTCAAGGATGGGTAATGAAAACTCTGAAGAAATTATGCAACCAAACAGAATTTCTCAAAGACATCAGCTCAACAGGAAACATGTTGAAGAATGCATGCACAATCCAACTTTACAGATTACGTGTAAGCATTCTATGAAAGACAGTAATTGCTCTACAAAAAGAAAATTCCATAAGAGAAGATTCAAATCCCACAAATTCCACAAGGCCTTCCCTAGGAGAAGAAAGAGAAGATTTTTCAGAAGAAAATTCTCAAAGAAAATGGGAAACATACGCTTCATCTGCGGAAAGAAAAGACACTTTGCTAAAAACTGTACTAGCAAAAAGAAGGGCAAAGTCCTCAATCAAATCTTTGTTACTACAAAGATTGATCTAGAAGACCAAGAAGATATAGAATATTTATTCTCGAAGCAAGATGAACAATCTCCAGAAACTCTTTTTGTAATTGACTAAGATGACAACAGTTCAATCTCTTCAGATGAGGACGTAGACAGTATTTATGGATGTTATTGCATCCAAGTTATTAATCTCACACTATCTCTTCCAATGGTTAAGGTGCAAGTATTTCCAAGAAAATATAAAAAGCTAATTACATTGGTCAGATTATTCGACACGGGAGCAACAAGTTCAATTCTTAATCCAGGCATTCTCCCTCTGGAAATGTGGAAATCTTACCAAGAGATTTTTCAGTCCGCAAATGGGTACTTCACCATTGAACTTATTAGCAAACCAGTAAGATTCAATTCTTTCTAGAACTGAGTCTCTATCACAAGTTCATTCGATCTTCTTCCCCAGGAAAAGATATCGTGATTGGATTTGATATTATTCGACAGCTCTAGTAAAAACAAGTAATTCCTCTTCCAAATGGTTTAAGGTTCAAGTCCTACTATCTCCCATATTTTTAGCATAATTCTCACTTTTCCATATTACCTTACCAAACAATTACTGAAACCTAAACCCCAGATAGTTGTACAGAATCTCACCTATATTTACTTACTAAATGCACTAAACCTCTTTGGAAAAATCCAAAATTCTTCACTTCTCTTCCTTTTAAGAAATGATAGGTATTTTATTAGGGTGTTTAATTTCTCCATACTAGTAGTTTATTATGTGTTTTGTTATGTTAAAATGTTTATTTATATTTAGTTTGTTTATTTGTTATAGGATGAAGGAAATAATAAAAAAGAATCAAGTTCGGGTGTGTTTTGCTAGGATTTTTAGAGTTTTGTGGACTAAGATGTGAAGCAAGAAAGTTAGAAGGGCCAAAAGAAACGGAAAGAAAAGTGCAGCGCGTCAAATCTCGATAGAACAGCCTATGCGGCCGCAGCACTTGACCTATGTGCCCGTATGAGCCTTCCTAGAGAGGAAAAAAAGGCAGATTTAACTGCACGGCCGCACGCCCCTATTCGCGAAGATTTTTCTTTTTGTTTCCTTGTTCGTCTAGAATTCTTTTTATGGTATTTCTTTTCCACAATTTTTATTAGTTTTCTTAGGGTTTTTTAGACTCTATAAAATGGGTCAAGTCTTAGGAATAAAAAACACATCTCCACACACAATTTTATAGATTTTTATTTTAGTTTCTTTACATCAAAGACCGGAGGAAGGCTAACTTCTCCCTTCCTCATGTTCAAGGGAATGTTGTCGCTACTTCTTGTTCTTAATTAATTAATATTAATAACGTTGTTTCTTGCTCTCTTGTGGAATTGTTTGTGTTATTCTATTTTTCTATGATTATGAATATTGATTGTTTGACCTAGTTTAGGCCTACTACGTTGAATGATTAATGTTATATTGCTAGATTTGGGAATTCAATCCTTAATCGTTGTTTCTCCTAACTCTCAAGTAGCGATTAATGATTGTTACTCATTAGGGATAACATAGCCTAAGTTAGATAGATCGATCTCGTCAATTTATTGCTTAGATCAACTTATTTTCCTAATTCCTCATGCAATCATAGTTCTAAATCCAATGAGCTTATTCTAGGTTGTCCAAATGATCAGGTCTAATTGAAGAGTTTAATTTGATTAGATATAATTAAGGGAAAATCCGTAGAGCATTTTGTTGCCTAGAATTGATAGTCTTGCAAGAAAGTAGGAACAACGCTACAATTGATTACTAACTTTTATGTGAAGTACACAACTGAACCAAGAACCGGAGTTAACATTCATGTTTTTATCTTTTTGCTTGGCATTTTAATTGCTTTTATTATTTTCTTTTATTAGTTTTAATTCAATCTTTACAAAACCCCCTTCTACTAGTACACAAGGTACTTTGATTTATCCAACGTTCTCTGTGGGTTCGACCCTTACTCTCCACTTTTACAAGTTATTTTAATTTTATTTGAGTAAGATATTTATTATTTTGGCACATTCGACCAAGAAAAAAGAAGATATCAACCCAACAAAAGCACTTCATCTTGGTGTAAACCCAGAATATCTTCAACTTGCAACCTGAGAATTAGCCCAATTACAACAACAAGGACTTATTGAATCTATAAGCTCTCCTTGGGCATGTCAGGCCTTCTATGTCAATAAAAGAAGTGAACAAGTCAGAGAAAAACTCAGATTGGTCATTGACTACGAGACTCTCAATGCTTTCATTGCCTATGACAAATTCCCATTGCCAGACAGAAAAACCATGTTTGCAATCTATCTAAAGCAAAGGTCTTCTCTAAGTTTAACCTCAAAGCAGGTTCCTGGCAATTAGAAATCAGTCCTGAAGAAACATACAATACTATATTCTGTATTCTGAATCACCATTATCAGTGGACTGTAATACCTTTTGGTCTGAAAATAGCACCTTCATTATTTCAAAAGGCTATGACAAAGATTTTTTATCCATTGCTACACACTGTTCTAGTTTGTATTGATGGCATTCTTCTCTTTTCAGAAGATAAAAAGTCTCATGAGCAACTACTTTCCCAATTCACTGATATTGTCAAGGATTATGGAATCATGCTTTCTCAAAAGAAGATAGTAATTGGTGTCAATGAAATTGGTTTTCTGGGAATGCATATTAAAGACAGACAATATTATCTCCAACCTCATGTTTGACAGGAACTCAACTTCCCAGATGAAAATCTCTCAAAAACTGAGGCCCATAAATTTCTTGGTATAATTAATTACATGGCTAAGTTCGTTGACAATTTAGCTCCAATCATCAGGCCACTACCAGACATGCTGAAGAAAAATCCTCCTCCATGGTCTTCAGCCTAAACAAAGGTAATCCAAACCATCAAAACTAAGGTCTCTTCATTACCATCACTCCAGATTCCAACAGATGGAAAAAGAATTCTCTAAACAGATGCTAGCGGCTCTTTTTGGGCAGCAGTTCTATTAGAAGAAAATGATGGTAAATGAAGAATTTGTAGATACAAAAGTGGATCATTCTCTGACTCAGAAAAGCATTATCACTCCACTTTCAAAGAAATTCTTGCAGTCAAAAGAGGTATTGAAAAGTTTCAATTCCATCTCATTGGTCATAAATTTTTCATTGAAATAAGCATATCTGCTTTTCCAAAAATGCTCTCATTTAAAAGAAAACAGATTCCAAATTCTCAGTTACTTCGATGGACATAATGATTTTCAAATTTCATCTTTGATGTTAAACATATCAATGGAAAACACAACCTTCTTCCAGATCTCCAATCCAAATCAAAAGTCGTGCCCTCCCAACAAATCCAAATTCCCATCATCCACATGATGCATCCTTCCAATTTCAAACCTGATTATGCCAAAACATCTCCTCCTAAATTTCAAGATCTGATAAAGACAAAAACCATGATTGTACGAGCTAAAGATTTAATGTTTCAGTATCAATCCATCTTAATCAGAGAACAAAGAATCAATACTTTTGAAGGACTCGGATTTCATCCTGATTATCCTTTCCTCACATTATTCTAATATAATCAGTTTTATGAAGACAAGTTCCATAACATCCATGAAAGCCGAATATTCTCAAAAGAATTAATATGTTTTTACGGTATCTTTTGAAATTTTATCAGATTGGAATTTGTTTCCCCACTTGGGTATCTCAGGCATCTTCTGATGTGTTCAATTGTTCTCAATACATCAAGATTTTATGCAAAGTCCTTCTTTGAATGGTTCTACCCACCTCTACATTGGATCAATGTTTGAAGCATATTGCCTGAGACACAAAGTTCACAGGACTTCTTCAGATAACCTTTATGTCATCCTGATCTTCTCAAGACAAGGATATTTTATTGGTTTAATGACAACGCGACGGAACCCGTTCCGACTCGAGGATCGAAAGCCCCGTCCAACAACGAACCAGATGAGATTCTGGTATGTAGCTCAAACCCATCGTTCCGGAGGAAATCCAGTTTGCTCAGGACCAAAATCCAGTCTAGATTGCTCGACCCGCCGGAGAACAATCAGAGATCACAGAACCGAATCCGAAGACCCTAAAATCTCAGATGTTAGGAAAATGAAGTGAAATCTCAGATCTCAGATGTTTGTGCTTCTTTTGCCTTTCCTTTTTTTGGGTTTAGTACTAGACCCAGAACTCAGTGTATCACATGTTGGATCTTGTCCAATTGGATAGAGTCATAGAACTCAGTATGATACAAAAACTCGGTGAAAAGATGAAGACGAAAAAGAAAAGAAAAATTAGCTAGAGAGATTGAAGAAAATGCATTTATTATTCTTGAATGCACGATTGAATTTCAACCCTAGATTATACACAAATCACAATCATATCTGATTTTTTATCTTTCTTTTTCCAGAATGGCAATACAGCAAGTTTGACAGAGGACAGAGGACGCCGGTAGGGGTTTTCCAGTGGGGGAGCTAGGGAGAGGAATGGGTTCTGATTTTAGAGAAGGGAGAATTGGGTTTTAAATTTTTGGGGTGGGTTTGAACTCATTATGGACATTTGAATCATTTTCTTTTATTATGTAAATGAATGTGCAAACCTACACCTACTAATAGCTTTATTGCGGTTCCATTCTCCTCCCAGCCTCTGGGGGGCTATCCCCCGCCCCCCCACCCATGTGTCATATCGTGTTTTTGAAGTTTAGCATAAGCCTATGCCATCATTTCCTAAAATCGAGTTTTCCATGCTGATGGAGGGATATCATCAAGAGTGAATTTTGCAAATGCACTTCCTGCTGGAACATAAGTTTCAACATAAGGAGTTTCAACATCAGAAATTTTTTCATCATTTTCATCAATAATTTCTTCAACAATAGGTGTTTGGGCAGATGCATGAGCCTGATCTGCCATGAAGAGAGGAGAGTACTCTTCATCAGAGACTGTTTTAGAGAAAGAATCTTCAGGAGATTCTTCAGAGGATAACTCATCTTTAAGGATTGGAAATGTGAGAAGATCTTCTTAAAGGGTTTGCAGGTAATTTGATAGAGGGTTTCTGATCATTTGAGAGGTTTTTGGGACAATGGCGAAGTCTGGTCAAAGGTTGTGATAGATGGTAGAGTTTCTATTGCGGGTTTTGAAGTAGTTGGTTTAGAAGTAGTTTTAGGGATGTATTTTGGTTTGGTTGGCCTCACCTTCCTTTCCCATTGTTCTAGAGTGAAAAGTGTCGCAGTAGGTCTACACGATTCAGAAGGGAAAATAAAGGCAGACGATATAGTGGGTAATGAAGCTGGAGGATAGTATGGTGTGGATAGTGGCACAGATACGGCTGTTTGTCGTTCTAAAGATGATAGTTGAGTTTTGAGTGAATGAATTTCTTTTTCTTGGGAAGCAAAGGGTAATATGTTTTCCAAGAGGGTCATTATTTCGGAGTGGAGTTGTTGGATCTTTTGTATGCAGGCTTGGATTGGAGTTAGCAAGGTTTGTGTTTGTTGTTGCATTATCCTCTCAATCCTCTATTGACTTTGATCAATCTTCCTTAACATATTATTTTGGATGATAGCATTTTCTGATTGCCAGTTCAGCACAGCCTCATCTGCAGAGAGATTCTCTAAAGATCCATATCATTTCCGAATGGTAGGGTTTGTTACCTTTCATGAATGTGAAGATTGATTCTTCTCAAAAGACTAATGGTGGAAAGTCTTCTTGAGTTGGCGAATGAAACATATAGACTGTTTGTGAGACATGAGATGGTTGTGGACTGTACTAGTCATATTTCTTATAAAACATGTCATGATCATCCTCAGCTTCATCCCAGCCAGTGGGAACAATTGGTTTGTCAACTTGTGGAGGAGGAGTAAATTTGACATAATAGTCAAATTTTTCAGAAGGTTCTCCAAGTAGGCTAACTGTTGTTTCCTATTTCTCAAAAGCTTGATGTAACTGTCTCTGAGACTTTTCTGTGTTTTTCTTCTAGGATGTCAGGGACATGATTCATCATCATAAGGGTCACTGTTTTGGACACAAGCAGGACAAGAACATATATCCCAATAGATGTCTCCATTGCCATCATCCTTGTTGTAAATGGTTCTGCCGTCTATATCAAAAGCATATACAGGTACAGCTTTTTTTCATAAGAAAACTAAGTGGAGGAAGTACTGAGGCTTTTTTTCTTGCGTTTCTCTTTTTCAGAAATGGATTTCCACTTCACCAGTTGCCTTTTTCAAGAATAATGGTTCACTTAATTGGACAGGTGTTGTGTCTTTGCTAGCTAGATGCTTCTGCTCATAACTCGTAATCCAGGTTTCTGGAATGAGTTTTATCAACTCAAAACGAGAAATTTGCCGGGGCACATGGGTCAGGAAGGCATATGGTCTATATCCACCTTGATAAAGAGTGCATCATTTGACCCTAGATTTAAAAAATCAAGGGAATGATTCTGTATCCGATATACCATCTAGTAGTGCAGAGTGGCACTATAGGTAACAGTAGATGGGGCTGCTCCAACTATCTAGGCTTGAATTTTTTGGGCGTTTAACATTTATAGATCTTTGATAGGCATATTGAAACTTGGGAACATGGTGAACAAAACAATTCCAGCACTGAGAGTGGTTTCCATTGTAGCTATACAAGCATGCTGATAATCAGCATACCGAAAGTCGAATAGAGCAATACTGGAAACTGCAGGTAAGCCCTTTCTGCCACGGAGAGTGAAAGCAATTCAAACAGTACCAAAATGAATATGCGTATATCTAGTAGAAAGCCATTCTTTGGGTAGGTGAGATGGGATCTCTAGATTTACCGATTGTTCTTGTTCAGTAGCTAGTAAAAGATGTTGGTCAAATTTTGAGGCTTGAACATATTCTTTGACTTGACATTTGGATTGTGAAACAAGGCTTGAAACAAGGCTTTTAACAGTCCTGGTAATAGACTGTCACGGTTGTATATATGATGAATATGGATTTACAAGGGGCAGGTTTGTAAGAGGGACTTTATCATCATCAAACAAACATGTGATTTCATACAGATATTCCATTTTTGAAGCATTTGATTTTCAAAGAGATGAGGAATGGGTAAGAGAGCTTTCAGAAGAAGATGTCATATCTATAAAAGAGGTTCCTTCCTTAACAACAAAGAATCATTAAATCTTAAAACTCAAATATGGGTAAACTCACAAATTTACTCATGTGTATTGTGTAATTGGGGAAAACTGATTTAAAGATAAGACGGTGATTTTACCTTATTTTGTAAAAGATTGCTTGAATCATTTTCTATAAATAGTGGGACTTATGAATGAATAGACCAATCAAAATCCACAGAGTCCCGTTATTTATAGGTAATCATTCAAACAATCTTTTACAAAATAAGGTAAACTTCTCATCTTATACGTAAATTATTTTTTCCCAATCATACAATATATAAGGGGTAAGATTGTGAATTTACCTCTATTTTATAAAAGATTGACATAATAGTTACCTGTAAATAGTACTTTCCAAATCGACATGGGACACATAGGATCAATGACCAAAATAAGCTATGGGATAATCAAGTGCCACATTTAAACAAAGATGAAACAAAGGCACTAACAAGCAATTACCAATACTTAGTGACAAAGGAAAATGCTTGTACAAAAGAGGGACTACACAATTTAACTTTTGAATTTTTCAGGAAAGTAAAAAATGAATGTTGATTTGACTGATTAAAAATGAATGTTGATTAATAACGGGGACCCAATCTTTTTCTTTACTATCTATGATCTATAATTCTATAATATATTATAGAATTATAGGTTTTAACTAATTAATATTTTACTTTTAATTTTATCAAAAACAAAAATATTTACCAAAAATTCAAATGATTTGAAAAGTAAAAGATAATGAAACTTATCGAAAAAGTTTAGTAATTTCAATCGCAATCGTAGTTCTATCTTTGAGACCATTGTTGTTTATAATACTACTCATTAAGTAAAAAATGAAAATAAAAAATATATAGATATATAAATGAGCCAATAAATTAGTAATTATCCGCACTGGCATGTGCCCGATTTAAGTAGGGAAGGGTATGAGATATGATAAAAAAATTTTAGGAGTAGTAATGGGTATAATATACCAGATTCCGACTCTGGCCATTGCTATTTCTAGACCTCGAGAAATCAAATATTTTATTTTTTCTGTCGACGGGAATTTTGTAAATTATGAAATGTTACGTAAATCACATTTATCCATATTTATTATATACAAAAGAAGTAACTTGATAAAAACTCAATTTAAAAGCATATAAAAAATAATTAAAAATTAGCGCACATTAACTAAAAAGAAAATAGTTAGATTAGGAAATACTTCTTAACTAAGATAGATAGATGGATAGATAGATATATATATATATATATATTACAAAAGTTTGAATTAAAAAATCAAAAAACTTTGAGTATAGATAAAACCACTTAAATACCAAAGAAAATAATATATACATCCAACATATTATCGTAGAATTTACCTTACATGAAAGAATAAGTTTAAAATGACCTTCACTTAGATAATTTTGGCAGAGAAAAATACATTGTAAAGGTACCGTAGATTAATTTTCTCGTATATATATATATATATATTTTTTTTTTATTTTAATGATTAAGGTTATATTTGTAACTAAAATGTTGTGTATTTATTACATTTATAATTTAATTGTGGTCTATTGATAATGTGGTGTGGTTGGTGATAATGGTGGTGTTGGTGTAGATATATATTATAAAAAAATTGCAAGTCACTTTGTAGAAATCTCCCTTACTCTCCTCGTAATAGCCTCCCTTAGGTATGGCAGAAAAATTCGATCTGCATCAGACTCGATGGATATTCGATCAATTTGAGAAAAAAATTCATGAACCGCAGATTGGTGGAGCTGATCATAGTAAATTTTTTAATCCGTCAACGGATAGTGTGTTGGATCGGGATCCGATCCGATTCGTCCAATCTGCTCCAATATTATTTTTTTAAAAAAGTAGTAATGTGTGATGTAAAAATCAAAGTAATAAATATTTTGTTGATGAATGATGAGTATAGAGTATACTATTGAATGATCATATGTTGTAGATTGGTATGATACTTTTATAGTCATATATTATATATTTAGGGGTTTGATTTTGTCGTTTGAATTGCATGCAAGTTGTAAGATATTAGAGCATGGCTTAAAAAAAAAATAGTTTCGCGGATCGGTTAGCGAATTAGAAACATGATCTATCTCGATCTGTGATCTAATCTAATCGGCTTTAATTTGCACGTCGCGGATTATGGAACAGATCATGGTTCTATAATTTTTTGGTGGGATAAAACGGATCGGTGTTGATCCGCCCCGATCCGCTCCATCGCCATCCCTCTCTCTCTCTAATAAATCTCTACTCATCCTCACTCTTAATTAGACTCTCTCATCTCTCCTAATTAAACATGTTAACCAGTTGAGTAATCTTTAAAGGGTGAACAAAATTAGACGCAAATAGCATGATTCCTTTCTTGGACCTGTCTAGTTATAGGAACAAGACCTCCAATCACAGACTAATACCTCACATGATACACATCACATGCCAGCATCTCATTGGAAACTGAGCTTAATAAAGAACCCAGCCCTAATTCCTTATAAATTTCCTTTCTCGAACTCTTGCAATATCTTTTTCACTTTCTTTCATCTTTTCATCTCTCATATGCTCTTCTTAAAGCATCTCTTATGGCTTTGAGCCTTTGATTATGAGTCTATTCGAAGAAAGAGAAAGAAACAAAAATGAGTGGATCGTGTAATTTTATCTATTTTCATATTCTTTTAATTACTTTTCTCTCATTCACACTATTTTTATCACTTTTCCTTCCTTTTGTCCCCCACAAAGTCCAAAAACACATTTTCACTTCTACCTTCAATTACTATTTTATTATTAATATTATTATAAATTTATCTATGTCTCTCTTCTTTTTCATTCTATGTTTTTCTTCCTCTCTTTTTCTCTCTCTCTCTCTCTTCCCATTTAGAGCTTGTTTGATCCTATTTATTTAGGGAATTTATAATAAAGAGAGGGATAGAATATGTATTGAAAATATAAAAATGTGTGAAATATGTGATTGTAATTAAACAATTATCAAATTAAATGTCAAATCAATAACAAATAAATTTATAAATTAGGAGAATAAAAAAATCAAACAAGCTCTTAATTAAAATAATCATCTCGTCTTTCTTCCTCTCTTCCGTATCACTTCTACACCGTGTTCTTATAATCTGAGCCACAAACTTCATACGAAAGAGAGAAGATCCCTGTTTTTGTAAGTGGGTAAAGCTAAGTAATGGAAGATCCAAATATGGTAAGGATCGGTCCAGCGGGAAGCCAACGTGGCAAGGTATGGGACGAAAAGGGGCGAAATAAAATAGTTCAAATCTTTATTTCACACGATAGTCACATAAGTTCGATTCAGTTTCTGTATTCTGAGGCTGGGAAATTAGTGCTATCTGATTGCCATGGTGCCAGCACTGGATGCTACTTTGATGCTGTAAGTAGTCCATCTCCATTCCCATTCACGCATCTCCGTTCTGTATTTTCCCGTTTATTATATCAAAAATTAGAGCATCTTCCCAAATTTCAATTTCACTCCAAACACTTGTGATCTCGAATTTGGGGTAATTTTCTTATTCTATACTTTAAAAAAAAAAAGATTAGTAGCTTAAAAGTGGAATTTACTACCTGATTAAAAATTGTTTGAAAAATTATCAAGTGTAAATATATTACAGTTGAAAAAAAATAATATTACATATGAAGCAGGTAAAGTTGGATCACCCTTCAGAGTATATAACATGTATCAGTGGTCACACGCGTAGATACTCAGGTCGTTTGACTTCGATGACAATTGGCACCAATTTGGGAACACACGGACCCTTTGGTCAGCCTAGGTCCACTGATGATAAGGAGTTCAGATTCCTGTTAGGTAACCAACAGTTTGGTGGATTTCATGGCACTGCTGGTGGTAGTGAAAATGGCGTTGAATCGATTGGATTCTATCTCAAGCCTAACACAACAACTTCAGATTCTAGCCACGAAATCAAAATCGAGCGGGAGTCCCCTTTGCGAACGATCTCTGTTTCCAAAATAGAAACGGGAGGACGAATTTTCTGAAAACGGCTGCGAGTGAGTTGGCCGCTGTTTCCTGCAATGGAAGTCAAAGTTCTTATTTCTTTTCTTTTTGGTATCATCTTCGTTTTCTACTGTGTTAAAGTTGGCATCTTTGTACATCTTTGTGGGTGTTTGATTCTCATTGCAACGTGAAATTATCTTATCTATTCATAGGCGTGTCGCATGTTAACTTTATATAACTGTGTCTCTGGATTACGTGTGATGATGGAAAATTGTGCTTATATAAATTATTGGCTGATTTGCTCAATCAACCACCCCTTATATAAAAATGATATAAAATCATATATATGACACTATATGGTGTATATGATATTAGATAATAATAATGGAAGGACAAATTTTCTGAAAACCGCTGCGAGTGAGTTGGCCGGTGTCTCCTGCAATGGAAGTCAAAGTTCTTATTTATTTTCTTTTTGGTATCATATTCGTTTTCTACTTTGTTAAAGTTGGCATCTTTGTACATGTTTTGCATTTATGTACATCTTTGTGGGTATTTGATTCTCATTGCAACGTGTAATTATCTTATCTATTCATAGGCGCCTTGCATGTTAACTTTATATAAAAGTGTCTCTGGATCACGTGTGATGATGGAAAATTGTGCTTATATAAATTATTGGCTGATTTGCTCAATCTACCCTTATAAAAATAAAAATAATATAAAATTATACGTTTGACACTATATGGTAGGTATGATCTTAGATAATAACTATGTAATTTAAATTTAACCTTTTTAGCTTAATAATTTCAATATCAAATATCACTTTTTTGGTCCAATTTATTAACTTTTTTTTTTTCAACACATAAAAAGACAATAATACCTTAAAGGCTTCAAATTCTTATTAACTTAAAAAATTAGTATATAACAAGTAAAATAGAAATAAATAAGTCACACTCACAAATCTTAGAGTTTAGTCTTTCTACTTGAAACACTTCAAAATCTTTTCCCATGTATGAGCATGTTTGGGTTTTCCCCCCACTAAAATCAGTTAAGTATGGGGGAAGCGGGTGGGGAAAGTCATCCTTGGAGAGAGGGGAGGGGGTTGGGGGATGTAAAAGTTTGGCCCCTCTTTCACCTTATTTCCCTAACTATCTTCCTTAAAAGAAAAATATATAATAAATTTAGAAAAAATAATATTTTGTTAAAAATTGAATATCAATTATATAATAAAAAAATAAAGTAACAACAAAATAATTTGTAAAAAGTTTTAAAAAATAAACAAAATCCTTTAATATGTCCCCCTCAATTTTTCCCTACACATTATTTAGAAATAGGTCTTTTTCCCCTAATTTTTTTCCCCTACATTAAACTTACTCTAAGAGCACAATTAATGTGGGGAAACCCCCCCACCCCACACAAAGTCAAATAATGTATAGGGGAAGGGGGTGGAAAAAGCCATTTGGGAGGGGGGGAAGAGGTAAAAGATGGGCTAAATTTGTAAAAAAATTTTGTAAATTTTACCTTTTTCCACCCATTTTATTCCTTAAAAAAAATATAATAAAATTTAAAAAAATAATATTTTGTAAAAAATTGAATATAAATTGTTTGGAAAAAAAATGACAAACTAATGTGTAAAAAAAATTAAAAAATAAATAAAATCTTTTAATATGCTTTCTCCCTGATTTTTCCCCTACACATTATTTGAAAATAGATTTTCCCCCCCAATTTTTTCTCTTTAGCTTTTTTCCCTTGACTTTTTCCCCAAACATTAATCTTGCTCTAATGATGACAAAAAATACCCGATTTGCTGTGAACTTAATAGGGACCCGCCACGTAGAGGGTAATGTAAAACTTAATACCAAGAGTATCTCCAATGCATGGTCTTAAGTCATGTGTAGTCTAGAGGAGAGAGATAGAGAGAAGATGATTATTTTAATTGAATGTTGGTGTAAAGAGGTGTAAGAAAAAAGAGGGAAAAGTGAAAAATAGGAAAACGGTAAATAGAAATTCATAGTGGAAAATGTGGAGATAAATGTGTGTTTTAGACCTTATACGTGACACAAGAAAGAAAAAATGAGGAAAAAATAGTGTAAATGAGAGAAAATTGATTAAAAAATATAAAATTAGAGAAAAAATAGGAAACATATAAATCCACCAATTTATTGTGTCTCTCTCTTTCTTAATAGATATGGTCCCAGGACTTTGAGTATTAGAAATGCTCTTAATATGAGTGTTGGACGTCACAGGGAGACAGCTGTTGGAGGAGTAAGGGATGCTGGAGGAAATGTCATCTTTGCATATTGTAAAAAAATGAAGTCAATTTCCATTACTGGAGCTGATATGCAAGCAATTCTTTGAGGGCTTAGACGTTGTGTTAGCAGGGGGTTTACAAACTGGTTGTAGAAGCTAATTCATGCGAGTTAGAGGTAAGGTTCATAGGTTCCCTTCCATGTAATTATGTTTCTGTTACCAATAAAATCTATGCCTCGAGCTTTCATTATTGACTTCTTTCATCAAATGATTTTACAGTTAAAATAGTGCTATCGTGATTAATTTGTCAACTAAGTTACTTGAGCATGTTTAAGATCTAGTTATTGTAAGCGCCATCTCAGTGAACCCTACCGGTTATTCTATTCTTTTTTTTAATCTAAATGACATGGAGACAGTCCTGGAATAGAATGCATAAGCATGGATCATCAATGCTTCAATTTGTTGATCTAATCAAACCAGAACAATGAAAAGTCGAAATTAAAAGAGCCAAGTTTCAAGCTATGAAATTTGATAATTTAATCAAAATATCTTTCTAAGTTATTGAGCGGAAATTTACAAAGTTTATATATCAAACAAGTGTTGCATTTGTTAAGTTCTCACGTTCTAAACAAGATGTTCTGAGTTCGAACCACACTTGCTCCTTTCTTATTTTCCCTCATCTCCTCTATCTCCCTTTTGCATCAAAAAAGTTTAAATATATATCACTTGTCAATCTTCCACCCGTGCAAGGCACATGAAGAATAATTAACAAAATAATCTAAACTATAACAAGTTTAAAAATTAGATGCTCACACATAAAAATAAATTTTTAGTATACAGTTTACTTGCCTTTTGTACACATTCCACCCTAAATGTAGTAACTAACCATGTTTTTTTTTTTAAAAGAAAAAAAATCATGCTACGTGCAGTAGTTGTCAAGAAAAGATTTATGTTTTCTAGACCAGAGTTCGTAAACTTCCCTATATATTAAGTGCTTGTAATGGTTTTTGCAATTAGAAGGTGGTTTACATGCATTCACAATACGAATAGCAGTAGGGTAAAAAATATATTAACAACTTACAAACAATATAATTTAAAAAATATATATATTGGCATCATTTTAGAAAAATAAAGATTAAATATAAGTAGAAACTTCATCTAGTAGAATTCGAAATATCTCACTATAGCAATATTAGTTGAAAAATAGTACGAACATGGCAGACAATTCAAGAAATCAACCTTGAAAACAAAAAGAAGGCTACTGACCGGTCTTGTTCTGGCACCATATATGTCATACACTATGGCATCACATGGCCATGTGGCGTCCATTCCCGATTCAAGTTCTTGTTATAATAATACAAGTTAAATACATTACAAAATTTCTCGTATTCCTAATTTTCTAGGTTTTTGTATTGTGATAATGCAGGTGATATCAACACCACAAAATTCAAACGCAAAAATGTTTACCTTACTCACAGAAAACTAATGTTACATGCTTCGTCCTTGTGAACTTTCTTGCTGAATAACATTATTTTTGCTACAGCAAGAAGATCATCATGTAAAGGGAGATGATAAGATAATTAATTGGACATGTCATTTCATGAGAGCTAGATAGGTGTATTCAACACCAAATATTTGCTTTCTAACCAAGAGTTTCGCTATTGGAACAAAATGATAAATAAAAAATTAAATAAAATTGGCATATAATAAGATCTTATTTTTTAATACATCATATCACTTTTACATTAATATTAATTAAATAGACCACACGTCTATTTTAGCACACTCTATCTTTTTTTTTGTCCAAATAGAATTATTCTTTAAGTAATTTTATTGTAAGGTGGAACTTGACCCAACTTTGCAATTGTTTTAAAAATTTTGAGGACTAACACATATGAGACGAAAAGATGAAGAAAACAGGGATGCAATTTTTAAAAGACATATTTGAAATAAAAATAAAAATTGCAAGCGGCAAAATTAACATCTCTCAGAAGTTAAGGACCATCTGAGCAAATATATTAAAGATCCAAAAGCAAAGACGTTTGAAAGATGACCGATGCAATGCAATCGTACAAATTTAGTTATGATGATGTGATTGGACGACAGGTAAAATTCAAACCCAAATGCACTTCTACTCCAAAAAAAGTTCGAGGAGAAAAGTTGGACAAAAATGTATTTTCAGATAATATGCATAAAAAAATGAAAAAAATTCGAGAAAAATGGGTATAAATTTTTTGCCTTTTTTATGTGCACTAATTAACGTGTTTATTGCATGGAGTCATTAACATTCTCGTCAAGAGTGAGTTGTGTGAATTTTTCCAACATTAATCTTGAGTTCTTGACTTGTTTATTTACATTGCGTTAGACTCGATTTGAATGTAATTCTATATATTTTTGTACTACTTATACTGAAATTGTACTTATACTTGAAAAAAATAAATAAATTTCATTATTCCAAGCCATTGAACTAACTAATGACCGAGTAATACTACACTTCTTTATTGATTTATCAATTAGCTCACCGGTTTACAATTTTAACTCTAAAATATCTAAAACTCAAATTATTTAAATACCTTAATTGACAGTTTCACCCATTTTGTTAATACACAACCGATGAATGAATTGGTGAACTAATGGGGAAGTTTATCATTACTCTTAATGACTGTTGCATATGTTTCATTGTTTCTTACTGTCCGGCTAAGAAAACATCACCTCACCCTTTACGGAGTTCAAACTGTCACGTGGCTGCACAACATTGAGTAGAAAGCCTTTGTTCTATAAGAGAACCAGAAGAAGTGCTGGTTGGCTTTTCTTGTTGTGGTATATTTATATTAAACATTAATTTGATACAAGTTGTATAAATTTCAATTAAACATTTTATCAACACCCAATGTTGTACAGCCACATGGCAGTTTGAGCTCCGCAAGGGGTGATGTGATGTTTTCTTAGAAAATCACTTGTTTCTTGCCTTTGACGTGAAACTTTTCATATTTATTTA
>CAVNYN010272512.1:0-20415 GCA_963692815.1 Nyctanthes arbor-tristis | reverse complement strand
AATTTAAAAGAAGTAATTTGCTTGGTATAAACCAAGGTTTCGTTTTATATGCATTATAAAGTAACAAAAATTCTGGGAAGAACCAAAGCTCCAGATTCGATATGGGACGCTTTAGTATTTTTTCATTTATCGCCATCCAATCCAAAAAAACTTTGGAGGAGTTTGGTGGGTTCATTTCTGAAATCATAAGATCAAAAATATTTTTTTTTATCAATTAATTGATAATTATTAGTAAATATCTGAATATTTTGATTACTATTGGCATTGAGCGTGATGCAGGCTGCAATATTGAATTATTGTCTAAGATCAAAATTGAGAATTTTTCAATCCAAATATTTTCTATCGGGAGGTTTTTCCATATATAGACCGTTTCCCAGATAATTATCGATAGGGATGCTCTTCAGCATATCAAAATTGATCTCTTTATACGTGTTGTAATTATAAGAAATCTCTTGTTTCTTATTTCCTTGAAACGGTGATCTATAAATAAATGAGTCCTTTTTATTTTCATAATTAATAGATTTATATGATAAAAGATCATATTTATAGTATTTTTGAAAATTATCTTTTTCATTCGATAATGAATAGACTTCATTAATATTTTGTTTTTTGAGTTGGTCTTTTTCATATTCATATAAATTCCATTTGCTGAAATTACGACGTTGATGAACTCTATTTTACCATTGTTGTGGTATTAATCTAGACCATCTGATCTGAGATAAATAGTATTGATAATGCCCATTTAACCAGTTTTTCCATTGATTCATTTCAGAATTATTCCTTGTGTTTTAAAAGAATCCTTTATTTCAGGCTTAAGAAAAAAAAGGATTCCTTGATATTGAAGAATAGGTTTGAATTTATACAAATTAATAACTTGGATTTGTGATAATTTGTAAAATACATATGCTTGTGACAAGTAGGATAAGTCATAAAAAAGGGTGAATTTGTCTTATTATTACTAATGTTATAAAGTTCCCCTTTTATATTTATAGTTGAAATAAAATCAATTGGATTTGGATTTTTTTTATTAATTATTTCTTGATTTGTTTCATTATTGTAAATGGATTTATTTAGAATTTTATTTCTTGATTCAAGAAATAAATTTTTATTCATTCTGGGAATATTAATGATAGAGAAAAAGATATCTGTGTATATTCTTTCAATGAAAAATTTTATAAAAAAGGGTAATTTACAGATTAATCGAGCATTTCTTCTTTTTAATATTTGCAATTTTTCTAATCTTTTAGCATTATAACTTCTTTTGTTAAGACTAATATTTAGTTCTGGAGTTACTTTTTTTTTTCTCTTTTGCAATTATTTCTATTTGATTTCTAATTGTATTTGTTCTATCAGTCAGATCTTTCATTTTTTTTTCCGTCAATGAAGAAGTTGTCCAACCTGGAGATGAAATTTGACTAAATGCTTTGTGAATCATCTGATTGCTGATTGTGGAATCAATTTCTTTTTTAGTTTCACTCGATTGATATACTTCTATTTCTCTTGATCGAAACAAGAGAATTGAATTTCTTTTTAAGAGTTCTTTTCTTATTTTATTTATAAAAATAACACCCTTGATAACCCTTTTTTTGTTTCTTTTAAAAATTTTGGAAGTAATTTTATTCTTTCTTTTAAAAATTTTGGAACTCGAAAATGTTTCTTTTTTAATTTTATGATTTTTTTTCGAGTTCCTTAAAAACGGGTTCAAAAAAAGGGGGTCGTTTTCGGGGCAAACCAAAAGGAAGTTCGGTCTCCATTCCCCAAACTGTTAAAAAGCAAAAATCAATAAGCCCTTTGCGTAAACCTTTCTATATCTTTCTAAATCTCTCTCTTCTTCGTTAATAACTTGTGGATTTTTAGATTCTAATAAGCTCTATGAGGCATGTATGGGTAGGAATTGAGTAGGGATAGAGTTGCACATCTGAGGTGATCATCTGCAAATTTTCCTACTAACTATTGAGATCCATTACGATGGTAAGTAAACTCAAAAGTCCGGCCCTCCCATGTGTCGCCGTAGTTGGCGTTTGTCTTAGAGCTAGAATACGCAAAGTTGTTAAAATTGTTGTTAAAATTAACAAATTGAACAACCAACAAAAAAAGTTCTTTTAACAATTTTTTTAACATCACTAATGTAGATAACTTTTTGAGTTATTAACTAACAACCTCACTGATAACCTAATTTAATACCTCTTCCTTGTAGCAATTTTTTTTTTTAGCTGTTAGCTCACTCATGTCATTAATACTTGCCATTAATTGAACAAAAAGAGAGTTTTTGGTACGAAAAGAAAATATACTGATTGTCATTTTGGCCCTTAATGTTTTGAAACTCTTCATTTAGCAGCCCATTTATGCCCCCCTCTCGAATGTCGTTGGGGTCTCTCCTTGAAGAACCCTAATTTCAAGTAGATAAACCCTCTTCTTTGGATCTCAAGCAGTCAAGCTGGTCCTAATCAAAGTCATTTTATTCCAATCTCCGAAATCTTCAATCATCAAGCATAATGAGAAATCAATGGCTGCGATTGCTTCTTCTCCGGTCACAGTCCCGGCTTTGCATTTCGGGGCAGCCTCAGGTAAACAACCTCCGCTTTCTCACTTCATCTATCCTGGATTCACGTGCACTTGAAGTGATTCCGAGACCCTTTGTCTTGAACCGCCATTTCTCATCCACCTCGGAGCTTTCCGTGGAGTCGAATTCCACTTCCAGTCAGACTGGTTTTTTAACTGACATTTTCGCGAAACCTGGAATATCTAATGACGAAATTCGGATGCATTTAGATTCTAATAGCGTTGATATTACCCATGATTTGATTGTCAGTGTTTTGAAAAGTTCGAGTGCTACCCCTGATGTTGCTCGGAGGGTTTTTCACTGGGTATTGGAGAGTGAAAGTCAGAAGTTGAGCTCCAAGTGTTATAATATAATGTTGGGAATATTAGGTCTTAATGGGTTTGTGAAGGAGTTTTGGGAAACGATTGGGATTATGAAGCAGAAAGGATATGGCGTGAGAAGGCACACCTTCGATAAGGTTTTTAAAAATTTTGAGGAGGATAGGTTGCGTGATGATATTGAGAAGTTGAAGGAATTATACAGTGGTGGATCTGCAGACAACAATAGTAATATAGATGAAGATGTTTGTCAGAGAGTTTGTAAGATAGTTAAGCAAGAAGTGTGGGGAGATGATGTGGAAAAGCGGTTAAGTGAACTGAATGGGTCATTTTCAAGCAATTTAGTATCTGCAGTGTTAGAAAGTTCAGCACTAAAGCCGAATAAAAAATTGATATTCTTCAGGTGGATTGAGGAAAGTGGTTTGTTCAAGCATGATGGGAAGACATTTAATGCTATGGCTAGGGTGTTGGCCAGGGAGGATTACAGCGAGAAGTTTTGGAGGATCGTTAATGAAATGAGGGGTTCACAATATGATATGGAGAGGGAGACATATGTTAAGGGTTTACAACGGTTTGTGAACGGTAAGATGATGAAAGATGCTGTAGAGTTGTATGAGTTTTCTATGATGGGTGAAAATAAGCCTTCAATGGGTGATTTTACCTTTCTTTTGAAGAAAATAGTGGTGAGTAAGGAGCTGGATATGGACTTGTTTTCAAGAGCTGTGAATGTTTTTAAGGCAAATGGGAATATGTTGACTGATTCTAACCTTGATGGGGTTCTCAAGTCCTTGACAAGTGTTGGAAGAATTGGGGAGTGCAACAAAATACTGAAAGTAATGAAGGAGGGTGGCTATCTACCTAGTGGTGATTTGCAGAGTAAAATTGCCTTCCAGCTTAGCAGTGGTGGGAAAACGGAGGAAGCACTTGAGTTCATGGAAAATCTGCAAGCATCTGGAATCAACGGTGATTCGAAAGCATCAGTAGGTTTAATTAAGGGATATTGTCAAGCTCGTGATTTGGATAAAGCGTCTGATGTATTTCAAAATATGGTCAAAAAAGAAGGATCCTCCCGAGCTGGGCATGCTTTAGATTTGTTGGTTAGTATATATTGTCGAAAGAACAGACCAGTGGATGCATTTAAGCTTTTTTCTGAAATGGTTAACGCAAATGGTTTACGGCCTTGGCACACAACGTACAAAGAATTGATAAGCAAGCTATTAGATCGAAAACAATTTGGAGAGGCTCTTGATGTTATGATTATGATGAAAAATCAAGGATATCCACCACACTCGGATGCATTTATTGAGTACCTCTCCAAGCGTGGCAGTGCGGATGATGCTATGGTGTTTACAAAAGTCTATTGTGGTAAGAGGCTTCCAACGACTTCCATATACCTGCGTCTCTTTCAAGCATACTTTAAAGCAGGAAGACAAAGTGAAGCACAGGACTTGCTATCAAAATGTCCAAGATACATAAAGAATCATGCTGATGTTTTAAATCATTTTTGTTCCACAAAATCTGGAGATGCAGCTGAGACTGCTGCTGTTGCTGCGTAGGACTTCGGGAGATGTATCATTGGTTCTTATTTCATGGCATAATGGTGGGGCATATGATTGAAAAATTCTCTCTAGTCATCACTTGTTTTTAACCCCTTTTAGAACATGCTTCGCATAATCTGTTATAAATATAGCCGGCAATCACTGTGATCATATCTGTCTGACCTGTCTTGCTTCTTTCCTATCTTTTGTTTTCTTTGAGGTCCTTGAGCATTTGATGAGCGATCAATTTCAATGAGGTAACATCAATCAGCTGATGTAGGAACGTTGGAAAAATGCTAAACTTTTGCCATTTTACAAGCCCTTAAGAATTTGACCCTTTTTTGTCAAGTTATGCAGCTTTGTGTTCCAGTGTTGACTGGATCCTCGGAAGGAGAAGATAGGTCTTTAGGGCAGTCCTTTGGCTTTAATGAGAATGAGATTATTATGTCTGAAATCCTACGGCATGTATTTATCGCCGTTGTCTAGTTTTTGGTCACAGACTCAGCGTATATACTGAAACACATTATTCTGTTTTCTTATGCTGTTTGAATATGATGAGGGAAAGCACTCATTTGTCTGAATATTCTGATTTCTGCCTTTCAAATTGCATATAAAATAGATTGTAAGAGTTTCAGCATTGCGGAAAGATTTTCCATGTTCGTTGAGCTGGGACTGCAGATTCAGTTGGCTTAGTTAAATTTTGTGCTTCCCTTAAATATGGCATGGTTTGCTTTTACAAGCAAATTGCCAGAAAAATGCTGACTTCACTCAGAACTGAACGTCTGTGAATTGTTATTTTGCATGTCCTGATTATGAGTGTAAGGCTAATTATTATGTCTATCCCCAAGAGATTACTAGATGTAGTTAAGAAGCCTTTTGATATGATTATGTTGAAACATTTAAGAATCCAGGAAAATAATATAGGACCCTTTGTTTAGTAGTTGGCAGACTACTTTTCTGTCCCTCATGTTTTATCCATTCTCTTTTTTCAAACATTTCAATTGCTCCTTTATTTCTACGAAATGCAAAAACTGCATGCCGATTAGAGAGAGATGAATGAATAAAATTGTACAGGCATCTGACTATTTTGAACAATCTGACTCTTAATTGGCTGAGAATTTTTGGTGAACTATTGGTGTAAAAAAAGCTCTCCGCCATAGACACATAGCGGGAGATCATGTGGGTTGTTTAACGATATCTCATCACGTATTTGTCTGACGGATAACCCTATCAGACGTAGGGCGGGAGACGAGGTAGCGCTACTGATATCCTCTGTTTTCTCTTGTTTTTTTTTCTCTTTTGGTGGGGGTGGGGGAGGCTGGTAATGTCCTTTGCGTAGAAGAAAGCATTCAAATAGCTTAATCAAACCGGTTCGGGCAGTTCCGAAGTTTAGAATAATTTGGAATTAATAAAACCTAATTGAAATAGGTAATCGTTTCAGACTTAAAAGTTTCCTTATTTATTTTATGCAAACACTTAAAAAGTTACCTTACTTAATTTCCCTAAACCCTATATATATATAGATTCCCACGGATATAATTCTCTCAAAATTTCTCTGTTTCCAAATCTCTGTTCGCAAGCCTTACAATCGCTTAAAGTAGAATGATGTAGTCCAAGATGATAACCCTGAAGAGCTCCAATGGCGAGCTGTTCCAAGGGGAGGATGTGGTGGTGCTCGAGTCTCAGACCATTAACCAAATGATTGAAGATGACTGTGCGGATAACGCTATCCCCCTTCCCAATGTTACTGGAAAGATTCTTGCGAAGATCATTGAATACTGTAAGAGGCACGCATCCCATGGTGCCTATTGGACACTATGTGGACAATGTGATAACTCCCACTGAGTGTGTTGGGCCCATTGCCCTCAATGTGTCCAATGGGATTGCCACGTTGGATATTAGACACCATTTTGTAAGAGGCTTGTTGCTCCCACTAATGATAACGGCAACGATGAAAATAGCAACGACGGCCTCAAGGCCTTTGATGCTGATTTTGTCGAAGTTGATCAATTAACCCTCTTCCACCTCATTCTGACTGCTAACTATTTGAATATCAAGTCTCTTTTAGATAATACATGCCAAACTGTAGCAGACATTATTGAGGGTAAATCACTAGAGGAGGTTCGGAAGATATTCAACGTAATAAACGATTTCACTCCTGAAGAGGAAGCGGAGATCTGAAGAGAGAACCAATGGGCCTTTGACTAGACCATGCAATAATTTAGGCAGGATTTTTTCACTTTTTTTTTTTTTTTTATGTGGGGTGGGGTGCGGGGAGGATATTTAGGCCGGATTTCAATTTTAAGATCTGGAATTTTTCTTATCTATCGTGGACTTTTCGGGATTTTTCTCGTAGTATTCTTCTTTCCAAACCTTAAAGTTATATCTTCGTATAATAATAATAATAATAATAATAATAATAAAAATATTACTTTTGTAGAAAAATAAATACAACTAACTCAAGAGTAAATTGCAAAAAATAATCATTTTTTAATGAATAATGCTATGTAGCACCAGTGGTGCTTAACACCAATCTAGGTGGCATCTAATGTGTCATTAAATGATAAGTAGAATTAAATGAATAAATAAATAGTCTACTTAATTCAGCTTATCATTTAGTGTCACATTGATATGGTGTCAAGTACCAGTGGTGCTAAATAGTATTACTCTTTTTTAATATGTCAAGTTTAAAAGTGTCCACTTTTTAACCCTATCCAGAAATGTCAATTTTCCTATATTTTTAGACAAAATTGTCTCTAAACAAAAATTCTAATATTAATTTTAAAAGCCTCAATTCTTTTATCTCTTCATCTGAGCACCAATCCAAGCAATTGAACTCATCAAAATCTTCCTTGACACTTGCTGAACAATGTCCAAATAGACCGCGAACGCAGAATTTCATAATTGAAGAAACCCTAATCAAAACTTGCATTACATGTTCATCGTCAAATCTATAGTGATCGGGTAGGAATTCGACATCAATGCAGAAGGAAAAGTTGCTCAGAATGGTGAGACGAAACCAACCGCGCTAGTCCGCTACTGGAATTGGTTGGAGAGTGAGGAGCGTGGCCTGCACACGCAGACGGTACGTGAGTCTCAACTGTCGAGAAAAGGAAACTGTCTAGATTTACAGTATGTAACCGTCAATATTTACAGTTCAACTATCTAGATATACAGAAAACCGTTGAAAATTATCGAAATTAAATGTCAAGATATATAGATAAATTGTATGAATTTTTTTATCAAACTATAGTGCCGATAATCAGTAATCATAATTGTAATTGTAGAGATATATAGATAAATTATAGAGATATACAGATATTAAAAAAATTATTACAAAGGCAATAATGTAATTTTATTCAAAAAATAACTATTTTTGAATAAGTTTTATAAATGGGCCATACTTGAACTTATTTTTTTAAATTTCACCATTTAAGAAATTGTCCCATTACTGAATCAACTTAGCCACCCCTATTGCATGTGGACAAAATCATGGTTAACTAGCCCATCTGCTACCTGGAGAGTTCCTGAAGGATGGTTAGGTCATAGATGCAGTCTATAAGTTAAAAGAAAAAGTTTTTCTAAACGGGATTCTCTAATAAATTTTCTTTGAAAAATAAAGAAGAAGAAAAAAAAATAAGAAAAAGAAAAACTTATCCATAAAGCACAAAAGAGAAAAAAAGAAACAAGGTTGTCCCCGCATAATCATCACTTTCTTATCACGCCTTCATTCTAAATAAGGTTGAATCTTACAAATATTCTCCCTCTAGATCTCACATTTTAGAAAAGAAGAAAGTTGGTGGCACTTGTGGTCGTGGGTGGCACCTTTTTCTTTTTTTTCTTCCTTTTCTTTTTGATCACCTAATTAGAGGAAAAATAGTGAGAAAACTTCACTTCACACATGATGATACCTGTTAAGTTGAGCACCTAATTTGTTGTTTTCTGCCAAGGATTCTGTACTCAAACTAATTAATTGGAGTCATGACTTGTGTACGGAGGATATCATGTTAGTCCCATCATAGGTAAGTCCCCTATCTAAAACCATATATATAAAACTATATATGATTATACGTGTATACACACAATATGAGAAACTACAACTATGTGGAGTGTCTTGATATCCACCACTTATGGCACTATTCCCTTTGGATGTCACTTTATGGTGCCATATATTGATATGGAAGCGATGTTGACAAGTGACAGTTTATAATAAAGAGCCCGTTACTTTTTCTTCTATTAGTTTACTTTAAAAAACGACCCTGACACTATTACAAACCAGTCGACTTGAGTTAGAAAAATATTTTACATCAAGCTCTAGTGTTTGGTCTTGAGATTCTCCCACTTATTTGTGCGTACTTTAAAGTAAATAATAAATGCACTTGAGGACTTTGTTGAATGGCCAAACTCAAGGAATGTTGGCTTCCCTCACGTCTCTTGCCGTTATTATATGTATGTATGTACGTATATACGTGCCAAGCAAAAAAAACACAGGGTATAAAAAGTTCAAAGAGAAAAAGACCAATTTCAGAGCAATAAAATGACTAGGGATTCACCGGCTGATGAAATATACTGTCTTCACTATGTATGCGAATATTGTCACATTACATTAATGCTTGCCTTTTGTCATGTTCAATTGCTCAATATTTTGTGCATACGTTTCATTGAGCCATCAACAGTTTTTTTTTTTTTTTTTTAAATAATCTTTTTGTCATTTTCTCTTCTACGTATTTTTTCATCACAAATGACAGATCATTTGTTCAACACAGCAAGTTATCGAGCACAGAGCTTTTTGGTTTGCCATTCCTACTTCGTATCATTGTGTCCGGGTCCCGGTGCAATTGAAAATTGTCACAAATTCTAAGCATTTTCATAAGAAGTTGCATGATTTACATAAATCACACGCCAGAAATATTCCTTCTATCACCTTTAGGAATTTATCCATATTCAGCTTATATTTTAATCTGTAAAATATTCTTTTCTTAACAAGCTCTTGACCCAGTGACAGGCACGCTTGTTCTCTTTATACAAGAAAGGACTGAATAAACTTTCTTATACTGACACATGAATGACATGATTTCCAGGCAGCAAGAGAAACTCATAAACATTTTGTCTGCAGAACATCTCCATTAATAACAATAAGCAGGGTTTCCTCTCCTTTTTGTCTGTGATTTCTTGTTCCATATTTTAATCAAATAAAAATGGGAAGAGAAAGAGAGGCTGCATTTTGGATTTTCACATTTTTCTGCTTCTGCTCCTCCGCGACCTGTTTGCTTTCTTCTAGAGGTGTTAACTTTGAAGGTAAAAATGATTTATTTTTTATTTGTTATTTTTCAATTTTTTGGTGTAATTTCTGATTCAATGTTAAGAGGGTTTAATGCTTATCCTCCTCAAGTTACAATTTTTTTTTGTCCTTTTTTTCCCCTGTAATCAGTCCAAGCTTTAATGGGCATAAAAGCTGGTCTGATAGATCCTCATGGTGTTCTTGATAATTGGGATGGTGCCTCTGTTGATCCATGTAGCTGGACTATGGTCACTTGTTCTGCTGAAAGTCTTGTTATTGGCCTGTAAGTTGATGCCAATTCAAAATCAATTACTCAATAGTATAAAGTATACTAATTTGGTTGATAGATTGCTTTGTGCAGAGGAATTCCAAGTCAGAATTTGTCTGGCATTCTTTCTCCAAGCATTGGGAATTTGAAAAATCTTCAAATTATGTAAGTAGAAAATGTTACTAAGATTTGAATGTAAAAGTAAATGGTTTTGATGAATGAGATATTTGCAGCCTGTTACAGAACAACAACATAACAGGACCAATCCCAGCAGAACTTGGAAAACTCTCTAAACTGCAGACTCTTGATCTTTCAGATAATTTCTTCACTGCTAGTATTCCTCCTACTCTGGGACACCTGAAAGCCCTTCAGTACATGTAAGAATCTAAGTTCTGTTCTGAGAAACTACGAAGCAAAATGGAATTGACTGTATATTTGGTACAATTAACTGGACATAAATGGAACAAATTATATTACGGATGAAAGAAAAACTTAAGTTCCTTCTCGATCTAATTTGCAGTGCTAGGAACCGCTACTTACCAAACATGAGCTTATAGTGTTTGGTAGGAAGGATTGATTAGCACACGTAGAGTTATATTGTTCAGTTGTGTCCAGTAGCTGTGTACCAAATATGCATAAAATCTCTTGATCTTAAGTGGTGTTTTTTGTCTGAATTAGGAGGCTAAACAATAACAGTCTATCCGGAAAGATTCCAATGTCATTAGCCAATATGACGCGGCTCTCTCTCATGTAATTCATTTTTAGCCTCTAGCACAGATTACTGAACTTTTGTTTCAAGTTCTTGTTGAAACGTTAATATCAAGATGTTTCTAAGACTCGTTATGCCTGTTCATTTTAGGGACTTGTCTTACAATAACTTGACGGGCCCTTTACCCAAATTCTCCTCCAAGACTTTCAAGTAAGCTACTAACTAGTTCACAGTTTTACACCTATCTATAATTATATGTTTCTGAAGGAAGTAGGATTGCTGAATTTCTGTCACTTCCATTTTCCACCCTCATTGCAGTATTATTGGGAACCCTTCAATATGCCCAACAGGCTCAGAGCCGCCCTGCCATGGAGTTACATTGATGCCCATGTCCATGAACTTGAACACTTCAGAGAGTACGTGACAAATACTTGTTCATATACATTGTTAATATTTCTTTTATTCAGAGCTATATTGGATTTCCCAACCCCCCCTTTAGAACTCTGTTCAAATTTCTGTGTGTATGATTCTGATTATCTTGACTTCATTCTCCACGTTCTAGTATCTGGTATGCCTTCCGGTAAACGGAAAGGTCACAATTTTGCCCTCATCCTTAGTTCAAGCCTTGGGTGCATTGGTTTGATTATCATTGGAGTCGTTATGTTTCTGTGGACAAGACAAAGGCAAAAGCAGCAGAGTTTTCTTGATATTAAAGGTTGGACAAAGATGGTGAAAGTTCACTGATGATGCATGCAATAATTGTTTGTTAATTCTGTGTACTAATATTTTTGTTGATATTGTCAGATGGGCATCACGAAGAAATTTCTCTTGGAAATTTGAGGAGATTTCGGTTCAGGGAACTTCAGCTAGCAACCAACAACTTCAGCAGTAAAAACCTTCTGGGAAAAGGCGGTTTTGGGAATGTCTACATGGGTAATCTTCAAGATGGAACAGCCGTGGCTGTAAAGAGGCTGAAAGATGGCAGCGCGACTGGTGGAGAAAGGCAATTTCAGACAGAAGTCGAGATGATCAGCCTAGCAGTGCACCGCAACCTCCTTAGGCTATACGGCTTCTGTATGACCGCCACAGAGAAGCTCCTGGTCTACCCTTACATGTCCAATGGCAGTGTCGCTTCTAGATTAAAAGGTAATACACTGAACAAGTTATGAAAAAACTGCAAAATCTCGGAATCATTTCTCTGTATTAGATTCTCTTAGTTTGTTAGATATATAAAGGAATGTATGTTTCACTTGAACAGCAAAACCAGCCTTGGACTGGACCACAAGAAAGCGAATTGCATTGGGAGCTGCAAGGGGACTGCTATATCTTCACGAGCAATGTGATCCGAAGATAATTCATAGGGATGTGAAGGCTGCAAATATACTGCTTGATGAGTATTGTGAAGCAGTGGTGGGAGATTTCGGGTTAGCAAAGCTTTTGGATCACCAGGATTCACACGTTACAACTGCTGTACGGGGCACTGTCGGGCATATAGCCCCAGAGTATCTTTCAACTGGCCAGTCTTCTGAGAAAACAGATGTTTTTGGCTTTGGGATCCTTCTACTTGAACTGATAACAGGGCAAAGAGCTATTGAATTCGGAAAGGCGGCTAACCAGAGAGGAGCCATGCTTGATTGGGTAGGGATTCAAACCCTTACTTTATTTATTTTTTTGTTTTCTGGTTTTGACCAATCATAATCCAACGTTACATCTCTCAGGTCAAGAAACTTCACCAAGAGAAGAGACTTGATTTGCTTGTCGATAAAGATTTGAAAAACAAGTGTGATCTGATAGAGATAGAGGAAATGGTTCAAGTGGCTCTACTATGCGCTCAATATCTCCCGAGCTATAGACCTAAGATGTCAGAAGTGGTTAGAATGCTGGAAGGCGATGGACTCGTTGAAAGGTGGGAAGCTTCTCAGAGATTAGAAGCAAGCAAAAACAGAACACAAGAACTCGCTTTATCAGAAAGATATTCAGACCTTACAAACGACTCTTCACTACTCGTGCAGGCCATAGAGCTCTCCGGTCCAAGGTAAGACAACTGCTTGCACTCTACAATACGTGGTACAGAATTTGACTTCCGAAGCGAAAGTTTACGCTCTTTATAAAGATCAAAAGTTAATGTAATTTGTATAATATAACAGTGAAACATCAAAGTTGTTAAAGGGCTTTGAGTTTTCTCACTGTATAGAATATAGAGTAACATTTTTCTTAAGAGGAGAGTGCAATGAATCTAGTGAATCTTCCTGCCATTTGCACAAGCCATCTAGTGTTTGTAAATTCCTTTACTCTTTAAAGCCTTCCCTTTTTATTTGATGAAGATGAAATGAGAAATTTTCAATTAAAAGTAAAAAAAAATTAATGCTGTCCAGAATTGGTTTCGAGGCGTGCTTCAAATTGTGTAACAATAGTTGGATGTCCACGTTCTTGATAAGATATTCGCATTCAAACCATACTCATTCCTTCCTTAATTTCCTTTTCCTCCTCTGCTTTCCTCTTTTGAAAAAAAATTAAAAAAAAATTAGGGGGTTGTTAAAGAAATGCATGCATGTACCGCATTCCGAGAAAATACAAGGTCGCTATAAGCTGGAAAAGGTTCCGTTCTGGGCACGTAAATGCATTTCGATGGTCTTTACTCTTTATATTGTTAAATATATATTATTATGAGATGAAGCTAAGGCTAAAACGAAAGAATTTATAAGAAACTTAAAATAAAATAAATTATGTAGAAAGATTTTATCTCCAGTTATTTCAGAGTAAATAAAGACTAATAAACCACGGCCAAGCGTAAAAAAAAGTGTCGTTGAAAAAAGTCGATTGTCCAATATCATATGCTATATTTAATTAAAGAATAAAATTGAGTATGATGATCACGTACGTAGCACAATTTAAGAAAATTTTAAATTAGTTTCAAGTGTATTATTATTATTTTCCTGTTTCATTCGTCACATCTACATTTTGAAAAATTCTCAATTAATTAATGGGAACAAGTGGTATAAAGTTTACCTTGAGCTAACGTCTCTACAACCCTACAATCAACAAAGCTTTTCATAAAATTACCTAATCTAAACAAATTCAACATAGTTTCTAAGTTTCAAAAGCTGCTTTTACTGTAGAAAAAAAAAATATGAGGGCTCAAAGTGTTGCAAAGAATTTCTTCTTATCCATAGAGTTGCATCAGTATATTCAACCCATCATCAAATTATAATAACAGAAGTTCACATCCCAAATTATTGAAGCTTATCTCTCCAAGCATACGGGATTTTGATAAACATATAATTGAGCCATTAATTTGAAAATTCATTTTATAAATACAAACACAAGTCTCAATCTTACAAAGTAACCCTTGCAATTATTGATCAATTCAATCTTCTTTAATCAATATATAGATAAAGAGTTTAAGTTTATTTTACTGGTTTTTTTCCCCACAAAAAGTTAGGGTCGTTATCTCCTTTTCTTTTCCTCCATATTTCTCTGTCAATTCATTCAATTAAAATTCCAAGTGTCGATTCTTCACGAAGAAGATGAGTTCAATCCAAGTGTATGATCAAAGCCCTCTCAACTTTAAATGATGTTTGATTCTGAGAATCATCATGGAAAAATTACGGAGAAATTATATTTCTGGCTATCTTTTGATTGGATAACTATTTAACTACACTCACTTATTTTACTTCTTTATAACTTTTTTCATTTTAATTTCTCCACAGTAAGTTGAAAATCAAACAGTCTTGCGATGATTCAGTGAATGAAGTTATTTATCCTAATAAGTTATGAATATCAATGAATTTAATCAAACACCTGGTGCTATTACGACTAGTGGCTAATATGATTTATAGGGATAATGAAATACTTAAATTAATAACTAAGGGCCAGCCCTAACATTCTGAGGGCTTTAACCGAAACTGTGTGAGGCACCCTCTTCACTCCCTTCCTCTATGTCTCTTTGTATAAAGAAAATGACAAAATCTTCACGAAATAAATCTATGAGAGTTAAAATAGAAAATTCATAATATTTTGGTTTAAATTTATCTTCATAAATAAATAGTTTCTAGTTTTTGGGCCTTACTAAATAAGGGGGAAAAGAAATGGAAAAAAAAAAATCCTAAATGAACTTCACGAAACTTATCTTGGGCCCTAGGCAATATGTGCATTATGCTTAGGGCCGGTTGTGGATCTTTACAGTACCAAATATCCTAAACCCTGCTATGAATATCAATGGTTTATATAAATAACTATTCCTCACCCTCCACATTGATAAATAACTATTCCTCACCAATTTTTAGAGAATGGGCTCCACTCATGGTAAGACTAGAGTGATAATTTCTAACATACCTTACACTTTCCACTTATAGAAATTGAATAACGACTTGTACTTTGGTCTGTCAATCTGACTGTATCTGTTGCAATAGTGCTTGATTTACACATATCTCTTATATATTTGACGTGATCAAGAATAATTATTGATTCATAATCATAGCTACGATTAACGAATATCAGCTGTGAGTATCTGGAAATAGAAATGGAAAATGGAAGGAGATACAAACGATCAGTGTGTGGAAAATGCAACTTTGAAGAAAGTAGGATGCAAAACACTATGAAAATTTTTATAATTAAACAATTAATTAATTTTTCAAAAGGATGTGTAATAACTTTATGTAAATCTAAACTCTAATTGCTTGTTAACTTTTTGTAGCATTGGAGCTAAAGCATGCAATTGCATTATTTTTTAGTTAAAGCATGTAATTATATCAATTCTTAAGTACTCAAACGTGCAACAAAGTTCATGATCATGTCCAATTATTAATTAAAGTGGAATTCAAATATTATATATAATACCCAAAAGTTTCTGTCAATCCCTTTAAAGTTTTTGAATTTTTTATCTGAAAAAATAAAATTATTAGGATCCCTTTTTCAACTATCATAAAAGTTCCACAACTTCTAATCGAAGAGTTGCAGTCTTTTCCGAAATGTATATGAAACAGATTTAGAAACATATTTACCATAAATATTTTATTCTTGAATTTCTTACAACGAAGGAGATATAGGGAAGACAAAAATCATAATATGCCTCCACTTAGATAATTAATTAGTATTAATTAATAATTAGATTATGAAATAGTTACTCAATTTTCAAAGAACTCATTGCATGGATCATGATCATCAAGATGATCTGTGTTA
The DNA here is from genome assembly GCA_963692815.1 of Nyctanthes arbor-tristis. Classification (NCBI taxonomy): domain Eukaryota; kingdom Viridiplantae; phylum Streptophyta; class Magnoliopsida; order Lamiales; family Oleaceae; genus Nyctanthes; species Nyctanthes arbor-tristis. Next base: position 4,558 of record CAVNYN010272512.1, on the reverse strand, counting down.
ATCATACTACGATAACTAGGACTGTGGAGCTGCATTTCTTTGATCATTTGGCGAAGTTCAGAAGCTTGTTCTTTCAGTTGAGCATTTTCTTGAAGGGCTTGATCATGGCTCTCCGAAACCTGGTTCAATTTGTCTATCAATTGATGGTTTTCGTTCCGGAGCCAGACGACCTGTGACCAGAGCTCATCGAGGTGCCTCTGTTTCCTCATACGCGATCTTCGAGCCGATTCCCGATTGGATAGCATTCGACGTTGCTTCCGCTCGTTTATTATCTGCACTTGTTGCTCGTCCGCCTCGTCTGAGGTCGAGTTACATGTCGATTGGGGTGTTAATTCTTGGACTTGGCAAGGGAGTTGGTACAAATTGTTGTTGGAGATCATGAATTGGTTTACTGGTGTGGTAGTGTTAGGAATTAGGCCGAGATGAGAAGGGTATGGGGCTAGGTTCGACGAAAAGAGATAGTCGAGTTGTTGCGTTAACTCATCGGCGGGTTGCATTTTTTGACTAGCGTCGAGTAAATAGGCAGGTGGAAGCATTGGGATAGCTCTATGGATTGGAGTTTTTAGGTAGATGAGAAATTAGTTGCGAAGGAAAACACAAGAAGAAGGGCTCTATTTATAGGGGGGAAAAGGCGTTATGGCCCCGCCATATTATAAATTTATAGCAACTTACAGTCCGATTCCTTAAAGCCGTGACTTTTGATTGCATAAATGAATTATTTGATTTGTCATAGGAAATAAGGAAGAATAATACTATTCATTCATAACTACCATTAATATTCATCACTATCTTATTTATCAGCGCACAGTGAAATTTAAGGAGGACATGTGGTTAATTTAAATGAACTAATCATTTATTACAGTTTAAGGGTAGTGATCATCGCTGACAAATAGTAGTACCACCAACTAAATATGGATATTTACCAGAGGTGGATTGTTTAATTAACCCTTTACAAACCAAGTTCAACACAAATCTCCCGTAGCTGACTTGCCGATTCCTTGAACAACTTTTCGTCCCAAGCTTGGCCTTACGGGTTGCATGGCGTCTTCAATGCTTTATCTGATCATCGGAATAATTAATTTGTGATGCCTTTTAAGTTATCTATGAAAAATGATTGTTTGGGGCGTGCTTTGTCTTAATTACAGAATAATGAGTCAAAAATATTTTCATATTCAGGTAAGTTAATTTCACGAGACGGGATTTAATTTGGGGTTATATATGGTTAGTTGAGGGAAGGCATGAGCAGATCTAGGCCCAAGTATCTGGCCAATTTTTTTTTTTTTAAATTTATATAGAAAAAGAAATTATATTAGCCCATTAAATTTGTAATTTTTTGTGTTACAACTTGTGTAACTTAAGTTCCTGAATCCGTTACTGACCGAAGGCAGTGAGATATGGATGTGTACTTTAAAATGCAATGTTATGTTCCACTAAGATGATATGATAATACAGAAGCTCTCTATGGAAATGTTTCTCCAGCACACATTATATTGGGTCAGGTATTGAGTGGCCTCTACATATTTTGGTCAAGTTTATAATTAGACAGATATTGACTCCCCTTTCTTTTCTTGTCTCTGAATATGTTTTGTTCATTTATTTATATTTTCTATGCTTCACTTGAATACTTTCTTTTTCTTCAGCAATCTCTTTTTTCCCCCTACAAGAAGATTGGAAATTGGAATTGTAGGTGGTTGAGTACACCTTTTTCTCAACTGTACTTAATTGTACATATACTTGCTTTTATTGGTTCATCTCGCATTTACCAATTCAATTTTGATAATTATAGGTTCAATACAATTATACTTTAAATAGTGAAAATTCTGTTAATAATAATTTCTAAATGAGAAGAAAGGACACAAATACATATTTGTGTTTATTTTACGAGTAATGTTATTTATCGGAAACTTGTCTCCAATATAGAAAAATAGCATTATTCTTATTTTACCATCCCTTTCCCTTTTTTCCATTTTCTTTTCTTTTTTTTTTTCTTTTGCTTGTTTCAAAAATATAGAAGCTCACCTGTTGACCTTTTTGGTGGAAATTCTTACAAAGTGATCAACTAACTACCATTTTGGATTTCTATTTACAAGTAAGAATATAAAAAGAACAATCAGTTAGAACGAATGGTGTATTTTTTTATATTTTATTTGTAGTATGTATTATTTCTGAATGGAGGGTTTGTATTATTGATTTTTTGACAATTAATTTTTTTATAATTTATTTGTAGTATGTATTATTTCTGAATGGAAGGTTTGTATTATTGATTTTTTGGCTATGTATTTTAATAAGATATGTATCTATACACATTTACTACTACAATGCAAATTTGTTAAAAAAAAAAAAAAAATGAGGAAAGGAAAAGAAAGGGAAGGAAAGAGAGAAAAGCATAAAATAAAATAGAAAATACCCCACACGTGTAGTGTGGGGGCAATGCCGTGAAGAGCGGAACCGGGTGAAGGCGGGGGGGTCCCAGAATGGGGCAAATGGCGTCATTGGCGTGTGGCGAGCGACTAGCAAGCGTGGGCGTTAATTTTAGAATTTTTTTTCCTTTTTATTTTACCTCTATTTCACTTTCACTTAAAAGAAAAAAAAAAAAGCTATCCAAAAGAAAAAAAAGCTAGCGAAAAGTTAAAAAAAAAAAAAAGACCTTCTACAGTGTTTTTTGATGGTCCGTTCCACTATTTTTTTTGAGTGCAATGAAAATTCATAATCTGTTTTTGAACGTCAAGAGTTCAAGTCTACTTTTCTAGGTTATATAATAATTTTCAATCTTTTATTAATTTCTAGCGGTTATAAATAAAATTGCTGTTTTTAAATTGAACGAGAAATTAATGAAAAGTGGTAAAGAAATTTTGACTAAAAATTACTCGCAAAAAATATAATTTCTCCATTCGTGCCATTGAAATTCATAAAGCAAGACAAAGTAGAGGTGTTTTTCCTCACGGTTCGTCCAACAATTAGTTTAATTTGTGAACAATAAAAAATGAATAAATAATGTAAAATAAATCTGAAAAATATTTAAAAGAATAAATGATATGTTAAATTAATTATTATTAACTAAGAATGGGAGGTTGATGAGATGGCTCAGTTAATTAATTAATTAGTTGGTGCCTCAATAGATAATCATCTTAACTCTCGTTGGCCAAGAATATAGAGTCTTTATCACTCCTAGAATATTTGAAAATTACTCCATCTCTACGGCGTGATTGTGGGTCCTCAGTCTTCAAAAATAATATCTTTAAGTCCTCAATTTATTGAACTTGTGAACTTAGTCCACATTGAGACACAGATGTTATTTAAACTTAAAATTCCTCATGACTTCCATATAATTAGAGATGAATGATTAGTGTTAACAACTCTATCATTTGGTGGTGAATTATCAATAAGTCATGAAATATCTTTATATAGTTTTAACATCTATAGTTTTTTTGTCACGTAGCTAAACATATTTACTAATTTTAATAAGTTTGGGGTTTCAAATTTTACTTTTGAAGATTGAAGACCAGTAATCGTACTATGCAAAGGGTTGATCAGCTCTATCGTAATTTATCTTATATTTTGTGGTCTGCATGCAAATTTCTCTTTTCTTTCAACATGCTTCAATTTTTTGCGTGGAAAATATTTACTTTAGGGAGGGCGGGTGGCTTTTTGGTTTTCAGTGAATTCCACGTTTCCAAAATAATAACTCTATTTTTTAATTAAAAAATTGAAAGAATGCAAATTTCAAGCTTGCAATCAAACATATTTAATTGACATTTCCCATCATAATAAGTTCTACCTAGAGAATTCATCAAAATAACACTTGTAATTGACATTTTCATACTTACAATCAAACAAACACTAAATTATAATGCACCCGTAAAGGTAAAATAAATAGCTTTTTTTTTTTATACAAGGGGAACTAGGGGAGGGGATGGATAATAGGAGTGGGGAGAATGAGATTCGAACCCAGGACCTTAGTATTAGAATGTGAATACCTAACCACTAGAGCACTTGTTCAAATCCCGGTAAAATAAATTTTTTGCATCTATTAATGACCAACAATACTATTAATTAAATTCAAAAATTAAAATATACTCCCATTCATCCCAAAAAAACATTCTCATTCTATTTTTCACATAAATTAAGAAAAATTAATTAATATTGTTGGGAAAGTATAACTTAAAAATATATTTTCAAATATGCTCTTTCATTTACTTGATATTTCACTTTAATTTTTTTATTGATTACTACTACTATATAGATAATAAATAGAAATAGACTAAAACACAAAAAGATTAACTAAAAAATTGAATTATAATTTGTGATAGACGAAAAAAGAATAGGGACTTGCAGGACTAAGGGAGTATATCGTTGTCAGGAAAACTGGTCGGAGACCAACGGTCCAATTTTTCCAAGATTGAAATTCTCTTTTTCACTTTTGGTGACATTACTTTATTAGCATTAGCACTTACATTTTATAAACCTAGAATTAATTCATCTAAAATAGGGTTTGCTGATTTCAGCCTTATATTATTATTATCACACTTTTTGCAAGCTTTTTGACCAAGTTTGAAAA
>CAVNYN010272511.1:0-17490 GCA_963692815.1 Nyctanthes arbor-tristis | reverse complement strand
CTTTTTTGACTAATGACCGCCTAAACCTTTCCTTGGATAGGTAAACGTTGTTTCTTCATTTAATGCTGCAGTCCCACTGGCCGTATGTGATATGGCTACACACGTGGGTCTGTAAGCATCTGCTTAGCTGGCATTTATTTGAGGTCGCGAAGTAACGACCTCACGACCTCAAGGTCGTGGGGATCTTGTTAGGTCACTGAGTCATACTTTGCTCGAAGATTCTTAGGTCATTGAAGAACAGGTCGCTGATTATTTTTTGGGTCGCTTGGCATCACAAGGCATGCAAGACCTGATTTTAGGTCTCTATAACCGTTGACTATTGCTGACAGCTAGCTCCCGTTGACTGAATGATAAGTTGAAATTATAAAGAGGACTACTCTATTAAATACATATGAAAAAAATTATTGCAATCAACAAACGAGATAGCTCAAAGTATTTAAAGTGATAAAAGAAATTGCGACAAATAAAATATAAGCACTAAAATAAACGAAAAATATAAAAACTATGAATACTAAAAAAAAGTAAAGAGGTTGGGGCTATCTTGCAATTTATGGAATGGCATTTCTGTAAATTACAAGATCTGCAAACTTCATCTCCAAATCTACAGTCATCTCCAAAATGGAGATCACATTTAAAGGTGGTTTGGAGGCCATGGACACTCCATTTTGGAGATAATCTCTAAAATGGAGTGTATATTGGAAATGCCCTTAAGAGTTCATTAGTTTAATTCCCTAACTCTGCATGTTTCATTTGACCAATTATCATGTCTCATATATTTCCTTTTGATAATATTTTGCAAATAATATTATACTTTTGCTCTTATTTGGTTTTTTGTTTCAAAAATGTTTATTATGTAATTCTATTTTTATGTATTCCTTCTATTTATATATATAGTCCACTTGACAAATTGATTTTATATTATATACTTTTTGATAATCTTTTTCTTTTTAAAACGTCAATCTTTGCCAAATTCAACGTGTTAAACAGGGACGGATTGACGGGTTAGCTAGGCCGAGGTTTAGCTTGGTGCAGTGTCCCTACTGTTTTCAAAAAGCAAGCATTTTTTTTGTGGGGTTTCAGTTTGAGTTTCCCGTAAAAACGGCGAAGGAAGAAGAGAGGGAAATAGAAAAAAAGATTTTGGTGACACAAAACCAAAGAAATTGATTGACAATTTTTTTTCCGTCTTTCTATAATTATTAGCCCCTCTCTTACTCTTTCACATCAGCCATCCACGCGATTTTTATTTCCTACTCTTTTTTTTTTGCTGATTAATTGTATGTGTATCATTATACATAGTTTGTGTTTTTCAAGAAAACTTTTTGGTGATACATATAATTTTTTAATGCTGTTGATGAATCTTTTAACATCTTATTTGAATTTTAGGTATTAATTGAGGATTATATATTTGATAATTTACCAACTTTTTCTGATATAATAGTTGGAAAGAAAAAAAATCAGAGATTCATCATAAAAACGGTAAAAACAATTTTAGAATTTAACTCAAAAGGTTTATATGTCATAAAGTCGAGAAATTACATTTCCAAGTTGCACTACGAGAAAAAATTTTCAGGGGCAGCCTAGATGGTAGAATGACAATCTCAGTTTTTAACTTGGTCCTACAAAAATTTTTGGGTCCGTCCCTGGTGTAAAAAATATATAGTAAGTGTGATGATGTTTCTTATTTATTTGCGCATTTACTATTTTATTTTGATGTACAATTAATGTTTATACTTTGTGATTTTTTGGGTAAAATAAGAAATGTTTGTCCTTTTTTTTTTAAATTATATAGCATTCTATATAAACAGTCATTTGTCAACTAAACATTATTGGTTATTATAATACTACTATAAATCGCTCCCACAAGTAAAGAATCCTATATCCTCCCCTGAATAAAAGTGTACCTCAACATGTGGCCAAAGAAATAGTCCAGTAGCATGACATATTCCTTATGGGAGTCTTCATCCAATTTCAAATCACATTCTCCTCACCCCTTAAAAAAAAAAGAATAGTGTACCTCAACGCTTAACTTCATTTAGAAATGAAGTAGTGATCAGTAGTGGAAATCTTGATCACCTTGTTGACAAGTAACAATTACACTAATTAGTACAAGTTGGAGTTTGGCTTTTATTTTGTGGTATCATCGTATTGTTACACAACACAATATAAGACATAGTCTTTTTATGATATTCAATGGAGAATGTGGCAAGCAGATATTGGACAGACCCTACTCCCCCCATTTGTTCAATCTCTACTTGCCACATTATCCATTAGACACGATAAGACACCACAAAATGTATAATATAAGGCATGAAAACGTTATTTTCACAAACATAGTAATTAACAATGATGTTTTTAACCATGTTGACGCGTCGGCCGAGGATTGTCATTCGACAGGGGCGCCGGCTGCCGCGTCCAGAGGTTGACCTAATCCTCCAATAATTCAAGTTAATTTATGGCCTGATGCTGACTAGTACTTTTTGTAATTTTTCGTTACATCAGAGTTTAATAATTAATTAATCTTTAATTTCTCATAATTAATTATACTAATTTTTTTAATTAATTATTATGAGGGGCAAAAATGATTCAGAAATTGATCTAACCAATGAGTTTCTTCATTTAGCATAAATATCTTGGTCCATAATGGTACTTATAATGACGGTGAGCCACGTGTCACAATAGGTAACCACGAATTTAATTTAAAATAAGGTAGTGCGATTACTGTATAACTCCACCACCTTAATTTGGTCGTGTTTAGAATTTTCTGTTCGATTAGTGCCTAACTCTATAATTACGTGGCTATCATCAAACTTCAAGTTTTCGTGGGGCATCCATGGAAGATATTTGTCCTTAAATTAGTTTTTAATTGGCTAGTCGCTCGTTGTTAAACGATGGCTAAAACCAAAACTCATTCATCATTATATTTTACCTCTTCGTCAATTGGTGGTGTATAGTATTTCTCACCATTTACAGCGTATATAATATTGGATAATATTACGCATTCATCTAATCTGTATCCTTTTACCATCCACTTCATTAAATTAATACTTCATAAATTAGAAATAAATTATTGCAATAATGGGACAATAAGCGGATACGAGATACGATGCATGCATATAGCATTGTCCTATAATATTATGTATTACTAATATTATCGTAGGATCCACCGGGATAGTATTACACTACTAGATTACTTTCACGGTATGTTCACTAACTACATGAGCAATCGATAAAAAATGCATTTCGAATTTTATTAGGCATGTGGCATATTCAACAAAGTGTCACATATACCATTGATGCAATGATCATTATCAGTACTGCTACGCAACATTATGTGTGAGAATTTCAACAATAATCTTTTCTAAACTTAGAGTATAATTTTTTTAGAGTCAAAACTAGTTCACTCAAACAATCTAATCTAACACTTTAAAAACATTTCTAGTAGTGATACCAACTAGTAATATGACCATAAGATCGTATTTGATGTATGACTACTCCTAATCGCATGATTAGCTTAATGACCATAAATATAATTACAAGTAACTCCGATCAATAATTGCTTCTCAAATAACAGCTCAACCATTAAAGGGTGGTTATTTTTGTTGTCTATAAATAGCGAATGGACAACAATTGGCATGTGAAAAAAGACAAGGAAGAACTTTATAAATTACAAAGGTATTATGCTTCATCTTTTGTTGTCTCCAAAAGACAACGGACGAAAACTATGGAGTTGATCTAAGTGCTCAGTCCTTGATTCCATCCCGTTCAAGTAGGCAAATTCAATTTAAAAAGGGGAGAAAAAAACAAAATAAGGGCCAATAAACACGAGGGATGGTTTGAGAAACTACTGATTAAGAAATACCTAAAAAAAGATTAAAAGGAAAAATCTTTTCAAAAATAAGTGAAATGAATTATAACAAACAGAGAAGTACAGTGACGTAATTTCAGCTACTTGCCCACCTATCAAGTTAGCATCTTCAATGCCCTTTTTTTCTTGGACTAGGTCTATTCTATGTGTGAGAGAGAGAGACACAAAAAAAAAAAATAGTAAGTCTCGTAATTTTATCTATTTTTATTTTCTTTTAATTATTTTTCTCTTATTTACATCATTTTTCCTCCCTCAAGTCCCGTGTAAGGTCCACAAATAGACCCACTCCTTTACCCAATCTACTATTATTTTATCATTATTTTTAAATTTATCGCCACATCTATCCTCTTTTTCATTTTTCTTTTTTTTTCTCTACACATCTTTTTATTCCTATTTACTTAAAATAATCATCTTCTCTCTATCTCTCTCCTCTACATCACTTCTATAACACACCTTCCAATTGAAGATGCTCTATAATGAAATCAAACCGAAAATCGACACAAAGTTGCATCCAACGATGAAAATTAGCACCAACAGACAGATCAACCAATAATGGCTCAAAACTTTTTGATTGGAATTTGACGGGCATTTGGGGGCATTGGTCCATTCAATTTGACCAAATTGAATCGTTAATCGAACAACCCATCAAATCACATGAGGCAATTTTTTTTTTTTACCATATAATTTTTTTAAAACAAAATCACCATTTAATTAGTAGTAGCGGTTGTAAATACACCAAGAGTAATAATTCAAGGATAACCTATTTAAACAAAAACACATAAATTTTTTAAATAAAATTGATATATGACACAATTTTATTTTTAACACATCACATCACTTTTATATCAATACTAGTCACATAAGACATGTGTTAATTTTGTCACTCTTTTTGTCTATTTTTTATCCAACTATAATATAATTCAAGTGGTAAAAGAGCACCCCTTCACATGATGAAATCTTGAGTTTGAGTTTATACTCTCGGAAATTTCCCTAATTGTATAAAAAAAGTATTAGTTGCTGTAAACATTTTTTTTTTAAGGAAAAACACAAAACGTGAAAAAACATTGAAATGATGTGTTGAATATAGCGTTTTGTTGTATCAAAATATATAAAATATATATAGAGTTTTGCTATTTGAACGAACATTTTTAGAAAAATCTCTACGTATATAAAAGCAATTGTTATTCCAAAATCATTCCCACCCTTACAAGATTCTGGGACACTATTTTTTTTTGCACAACAAGAAGTCGTGAATATTGAATAACCACCCATAACTATCAAGAAAGAATAACATCCACTAACTTTCAAGAAAAAACAACCAACCACTAACTTTTTTTTTTTATCTTTTTCAAGATTTATTTTCAACCAATTTTTTTTTGGTTGCAATTTTCTTGCAAAATGGTTACCCACCTAGATTTTTTTCTTTTTATCCAACAATTAACAATTAACACCCATCTTTTTATTTGAGTGTCATGTATTTATTTAGTCTTTCATACAAACACTTGCGTTTTTCTTTCTCTTTTCTTTTTTTTTTTAAATTTAACATTGGCAAATATTAAACCATTTTTAGTTACCTTTTAAATCATCCTTTTTTCCAAAAAAAAACTTCGCTTAAGGACACATTTCTTGATCTTTCGGGTTTTTTCTTTTCCAAACAATTGCTTTTTTTTTTTGGTTAAACGTAATATTAATATGCAATTATCTCATAAATCAAAACTACCCATGTCAAAAATTTCCAGAAATTTCCACATAGCTCATATAAATACATTCCAGCGTAAAATATATAATAATAACCTTAAGAATATTGGTCCAAAAAGATTCCAAAATCTCTTTTAATTTTTTCTTTTTTCCTGATAATAATAATAACCACCCACTAATTTTAATATATTATTTTTTTTATATGTCTTTTTTTTTTCTTTTTTCATACTATGTAATCACTCACTAATTTAATACCCTTATTTTCATTTCTTTTTCTCCTATAACCACCCATTAATTTTATTATCTTTTTTTCTTTATCATTTTTTCTTTGTTTCCTACTTTGTAACTATCCACTAAGAGCTTGTTTGATACTTATTATTAATCTTTCCCATTATAGTTTTACTTATTGTTGGTTTGACTATTGATTTGATAAATGTTCAACCATCAACATACATATCAAATTTCAATTAAATCCCCACCGTTCATTTCAACTTATTATAATTTTCAATTATAATTTGACGCTCATAATGAGAATCAAAGAAGCACTAATTTTTCCTTTCTTTATCTTTTTATTTTCATTTTTCCTTTTTTCCCCCCAATAACCATCCGTTAATTTTATTTTCCTTTTTCTTATTTATCCCTTTTCCTCCTAACATAACTTGTTACTCATTTGCAATTTTTCTCAACTGCGGTTGTCACGCCCCGCTAATTTTTACAATATTTTCGAGTATTTTATATTGATAAAAAATTTTGTAGCGGAAGCTTCAATTCAACCAGCGGGGACGGGACATATAGAACAATTCAATTGACCTTATCTTACATATTTTAACGTATAAAGCTAATTATATAAGCTAATAAATTGTTAGACTTTTAAGAAAACATTAAAACTAGGTTTTTCAAAAAAATATAACAACACACAAGAAGTTGTATTAATAAATATATTTTATTGATTACTAAAATACGCCAAGTCACTAGAAAACTTTTACAGTAAAAAGTAGAATTCAAATCAATATAAAGATTATATCTTCATTCTTTTCTATAGATTATATGATATAAAAATATATATACTATAGATGTGGACATGAAAGTATTAAATTTATAGTAGTTTCAAAGGTAGATTAATACTACATGCACAATTCTACTCCCGTTCGCGAGCACGATCCAACTTCTAGCTTGCCTTGCTTTCCAAATGTTATAACTTTAATCATCTATAAAAATGTAGTAAGAAAGGGAATGAGTACAAAGTACTCAGTGAGTAACAAAACCCTTTGATTTACCTTTTGTTTGAAAGATTTTTTTTCCAGAAAGTCATTCAATACACAAAAATTTTCAATGCACAGATGGGCCCTATCACTAGTTAGACTACTACCCGTGGTGCGCGCAAGAATCATATGAATTCAGTCATGGCCATGTATAATTAAGTGAATCCACATTTGAATCCCGGTTGACCCCTATCAGAATTCTAAACAAATCAATACAGATACAGAGTAGATACCACACTAATCGTAGCTCATCTCGGTATCATTAGATAACTCCTAGTGTGACAACAGAGCAGAGCAGAACAGATACAGAACGGGTAGAGCAACTAGTGATTGAAAATGTAATATATCAATCTTCATTTTCAATGCATCAGAATCCATGTTCATTGCTTTAATCAAATACATGCTTAGCATTTCAAAACATTATCAATGTTAAAAGGAAATCAAAGTGATAGTTACTCACCTCAAATCTTCTTCGAATAATCTCAAGTAGAAAAACATTATTAAAACCTTGATATTCCTCAATCAAAGCTATTTTTCAAGCTATAATACTTTTATATATGGTAAGAAATCCTTTCAGGAGACAAATAAGCGTTTTGGTATTTTTTAGAGCTGGTTTCCATCTCACTATAGAGATGGACGAATTTGGCGGAAGAAATGAGAGCTTTGGGGTGTTGAGAGAGTTTTAAAAGGTTTGAAGGCTCAATTGGCTATATATAATAGTTAGGATTAAATTGTTTTTAATAAATTTTGAATTCCGCTAATCAAATCATGACACGTGGCGCAATATGGTACAGTACACTTGGCGGTAATTGCTCAAGCAGTCCTTATTCTATAAGTAGTCTTTCAATTAGGTCATAGTACTTTGATCTATGTTCTTCGAGACCTTCAACTTAGTAGGGTTTTCATTTCGGTTATCAACTTCTGAAATTTTAACCAATAACCACATTCTCATTTCAATTCAAATTTATTATCCAAGTATCAATCGTGTTGTCAATAATCACGTTCTAGTTCTTGACATTTATGTGCATAACATTGTCAGGTTTCAGTTTTTTTGCGTTCATTTGAGTGACAATTTTGTAACCTTACCATTGAAGCATTTCAATATGATCCCGTTGTCATATTCTAATTTTGAATGTTTAATTGGGTGATAAGCTTGAAATCTTATAATACAATTCAAGCAATCATTTAATCATTATCAGAATAATGATACACTTGCTTTAAAATTTTACGGAATGTTACAGCCGTGCATTATTCTAAAATTTGAGCCGGAAGCCTGGTGAACTGGATAGCGGGTTGGGTGATATGATTAGACCATACTTGTATGGCCCAGTTGAAGATTTGAATAACCCATGGATTTTGGGTGAACTTGTAACTCGACGAGTGTCTCAACCCGCCGAGTTGCAAATTTGACAAAATTGTTTTAGAGAGTTCAAACTGCACAAATTTTGTACACGTCATAATATTTATAATATGTCTACGGTTTACTTTTCTGTAAATTTTTTTAATTTAAATTTATAAATTAACAACAATCTATTAGTTAAACCGATGACCCGATAGTGGTGACCCAATATGTTTATAAATTCATATATTAATTAACAACAACCAATCGGTTAAACCGATCATCGGCTGATGTTATATTACAATTTGTCCCTGATTTGGCCGTGCAACATACCAGTGCCAAAAAAAAAAAGCTACTTTATACAAATTGACAAGTGACATGAATATGTTTCTTTGCACATCACATCACTTAAAAATGAACCTCATAATTGTGTAATACCATTCCATGTCCAGTTTTGCAAACCTATTATAATTTAAATAAAAAATGATTAAAATAATTATGACCATATATTTAATAAGACCCATTTGTTTTACACAAATTTATTATATTCAACCCCACCATTTCATATTTCTTTTTCTACAAACTATACGTATAAAATAGTAATAGGGCTATATTTGTGGGACATGAATAGTAGTAATATTTGTCTTCAATTTAGGCCTGTGTCCAAATGAATTTCTCAAAATTAATTCTTACTCAATTTCATTTTTAACCACACATTTTCCCATAAAATAATCTTGTATGTAACTTCATAACATTTCCTTACTTTCTTCCCACACATTTTCCCAAAAAATCGACGTCTATAAAATCAACTATCTAAAAACCATTTCTACATGACCTCTTAAAATTATAGTAACATTCACATGTACAACATCGTTGCAAAAAGTTAAATTAGTATATCATTAGATAAATTAGGACTCGTGGAATCAATGATAGTCTCAATCTCTTGTAAGACGCTTATGTGACAGAAGATCACTGGAAACACATACGTGACAACATAAATCTTACCATATAATAATTAAAGAACATGAATTGATGCCTATCTGGCATATATAAAATTTAAGAAATAATATTATTTGTAATTGCTGCCATATATGCACTCATTCCTTCCCGTGAAAATGGTTCCATCTCAAGCTTCGCATAGATTAAGAAAGTCTAATTAATGTTATTGGAAAAATAAAATTTATGAACATTTTTCTTAACATGTCTCTTCATTTAAATGTTATTCAACTTTATTAGTTCTTATTTGTTGAAATCAATGTACATTAGTCATTAAATGAGGACACATAAGAAAATTTAAAGATAAACTAATAAAAGTGGACTGCAATTTGAGACAAACAAAAAAAAGGAAGCTCGAAACATTTTCACGGGACGAAAGTAATATATAATTAATTTGACAATAAATCGAGCTTTATTATTATGTTTAACTAGCTAATCTACATGTGCGTTGTACGGGAAATACATATACATCTATAAAACAAATTAAAGCAAACAATTAATTAAACGATAAAAAATAAAAGAAAAATATATGCAATTACTTCTAAAATTAATATTCTATGTTAATTGATTACTTGCTGGCCAATATATATACAATCTACATATAGGGCTGTTTGTATACTTACTCAATTACGCTTGCCGAAAGTTGCTTTGATTATTCCAATCTAAAAGGAAATAGATAATAACCAATTTGATTGTTATACTTACCCAGTTAAACACAGGGAAAGAAATAATTAAGAACTTTATTGGTACGCTTACTTGGTTAAACGAAATCCAAAATATCTCCAAATGTCAAAAGTTCCGCCTCAACAATTAAGAGATGATTAAAAATTACTATGTAAAATTAAAAGACGTAATAAACAAAATTTTGAAAATTTGAAAAAAAAAGGATTAAAGTGAGCAGATAAATAGATTATTAAAAATTCTTATGCAAAGTTAAGTGGTTATTTGAAGCTATTTATTTAAATTGAGTTATAATAAAGTGAAATGAGTGTGTAGATTTAGTAAAAATTTAAAATTGTGCTTATAAATAAGTAGTTGTCAAATCAGTGGTCAAATTAGTGATAGGTGAGATTAGTTTCAACAAAAAGAATCAAACGCCTTATAAAAAATTAACTCACCATTTTGTTAGCATTATCCGATTATTATTAGGGTAAACAAAAAAAAGAGGAAAAAAAGAAAAATGAACGAAAATAAAAATAGAAAAATAAATGAGCTATTAATGACATTAACTTGACATCATTATACCATCAGATTTTCAATTCTCTTAGTACGCCAATTTTAGACGGGAAAAAAATAGCCACAACTTGGTTAGTATTATAAATATATATAGATTATTATTAGGGTGAAGAAAAAAAGAGGTAAAAAAGAAAAATAAAGGAAAATAAAAACAAAAAATAAATTAGACATTAGCGACATTAACTTGACATTATCATGACATCAGATTTTCAATTCCTCAAACAGTGTCAGTTTTAGGGGGAAATAACGCACCATTTAATTAGTACTATAAATATATAGATTATTATTTGGGTGAACAAAAAAAGAGGAAAAAAGAAAAATAAATGAAAATAAAAAAAGAAAAATAAATGAAACATTAACAACATTAACTTGACATCATCATAACATCAAATTTCCAATTCTTTTATGGTGCCTGTATTAAATGGAAAAAAATAACCCACCACTTATTTAGTATTATAAATATATAGATAGATATAGATTATTATTAGGGTGAAGAAAAAAAGAGGAAAAAGAGAATAATAAAGGAAAATAAAAATAGAAAAATAAATGAGATATTAACGACATCAACTTGACATCATCATGATATCCAATTCTCTTAGGATGCGAGTTTTATGTGGAAAAAAATAACCCACCAGTTAGTTTGTATTATAAATATATAGATTAATCATATCACATTACACTTATATATATATCTACTATATAATAAATGTGAACAAGTGGGCCCATCGACTTGCATTTATTTTGTTCATTTGTGCCTCTTTTTTCCCGTTGTGAATCCGTTTGTGCATTTTTTTTCCCTGCACTTATTTTGTCTGTTTTGCCTATTTTTTTCCTTTTTTTTTTCCATATGTGAATCCATTTATGCATCTCTTTTTTTTCCCCTTTTCTTTTTTGCCATTTGTGAATGAATGAATTTATTGTACATTTATTATGATCAAATAAATACTCCACTTATTCAACTTCAAAATTAGTATACATAACAATTCCGTTGCACACATTACCGATAATGTGTTTGACTTTAACTCTGTTCCACAAAATGTTCTTTTTTTTTTTTCTTTTTTCCCCTTTTGTATATCCATATAATTTTCTCCTGATTTATTTAAGCAACAATTTAGCTCATAAATATATCGATTAGGAACTAATATAGATACATTACAGAAACAAAAAGATCTACTATAAACTAAATTAAGAAGTATTCATGGAAATATATCGATTAGGAACTAATATAGATACATTACGGAAATAAAAAGATCTACTATAAACTAAATTAAAAAGTATTTATGGAAACATATATCCAAACGTGTCCAAGCTCAAAAAAATAATAAATAATAAATAAATAAAAGAAAAATTTGTTGTTAGAAATCGTCGTCCATGTTTTTGTCGTTTTGTGCTTCTTTTTTTTCCCTTTTTCCCAAATTCTTCCATAGAATATTCTTTTTTTTACAACTAATTAGCTTATAAATATATCGATCGATGACTAATATAGATACATTATAGAAACAAAAAGATCTACTATAAACTAAATCAAGAAGTATTCATAGAAACACATATCTAAATATGTCTAAACACAAAAAAATTAAAAATTAAAAGAAAAATTTGCTACTCGAAATACAAGAAAATATATTAAATATTTTCTTAAAGATTACAACATATGACAACGTAGTAACCGTTTTGATTTTCAAGTGGGCATTATATTATATATAACATTTCAGAATTACTAATTTTCATGGTAATTCATTTGATATAAAGTGAAGCATTATTTTCTGCATAGTACATTTAAATTGGCTCTGTTAGTTATTTGAAGTAATATTTAATTTTTGGTTTACAAATATATTTCCTGCTAATTTTATGACACGTGCAACACACGCGCAGTAACTAATATATATATATATATATATATAAAAGAAATTTACATAATCCTTTATATAACAACAACATCTAACAGTTTTTTCACATGGAATGGTCTAATGCACCTAAATACATGTAAAAATTTATGGCAGGACATGTGAAAGAAAGATTTTCCCTTTCTAAGCAGAGCCAAATTTCCTTGGACTTGTCTGAGTCCATGAAATTGTACTATCAGTATGTATGAATAATATTCGGGGAAAAATTAAGCAAAGTTCCGTGAAGCATTTGCTTTCTGTCGACGTCTTTATCTGCTCATTTGCGTAAATGCTGGACTATTTCCATTCTGGTTCCTCTATATATATGAACATTCGCAGTTACGGGGCTTGATCTGTATCTATTATCAGTTGTTTTCTTTCTTTTGATTTCTTTAATTTTTACATAATTCAAGCGCCAAATCTCTGATTCTACATCTCTGGTTCTAGTGTTTCTTGTTGGTCTTCTTCCCGATTGTACATTAATTTGGGTTCCAGATAAGATCCCATAAGTTTTAAGGGCTTTTCTGAACTGGACCGTACAAGTTCTGATTTAAACGATTTTATTTGCTTTATGTTCTTTGTTTCAGTAGTTGGAGCATTCTATCGTCTTCAAAATTGTAGATAGCAACTGTTTTCATTATACACAAATATTTCCCTTCAAATATTTTGGAAGAGAAAATTCAATTGATCTGCAGATATAATAATTCATCAACAGTTAAATCGATCACAGTTTCTTTAACTTCTGAAAGAATCAAGTGACGAAATTGTAATCAAATTTTCAGGGTTTGTTGTTCTCCGGGCAGTTGGAAGTGTATCATATATAAGTTTTAGAAGCCGATTCTTTAAGCTCTCTGTTTAGATCCCTTTATTTTTAGTCTGCTTTAGTGTTGATCTGCTCTAAATATACTTCAAAGTTCTAATCTTCCTACAAAGACTTTAACGAATTGTTCAAAAATGACGATTGGAAGCTTTAAACCATCAAAAGAAAAGAAGTCACGAAAGGGTAAAAAGGCGGTGGTTATTGATGAAAAATCTCCGCTGTTGCCGACCAAGCACGAGGTCGATGGTGGGTTTGACGAGTTCAATGGAGCCTCCTTTAGCGGGGCAGTGTTTAATTTGGCAACCACAATTGTTGGAGCTGGAATCATGGCATTACCCGCAACTTTGAAGGCTTTAGGACTTATCGTTGGAATTGCTATGATCGTATTTATGGCATTCTTGACCGAGGCTTCGATTGAGTTGCTGCTCCGGTACAGTAGGACTTCAAAATCAGTTTCCTATGGAGGTCTTATGGGGGATGCTTTTGGCAAGTATGGTAGGATGTTGCTGCAACTATGTGTATTCATCAACAATGTTGGCGTGCTTGTTGTATACATGATTATTATAGGTATGTGCGAAATTGAATTATCTATTCAATTTTAGCATTCATTGGAAATTGCTCAAGAATCTTTCTGATTTATTTCTTTGGATAATGTGAACTGAAGGTGATGTGCTTTCCGGAACAACTTCAAGTGGGGTTCATCACGCGGGTGTTCTTGAAGGTTGGTTTGGACAGCACTGGTGGAATGGAAGATTTTTTGTTCTTCTCATCAGTACACTTGTTGTATTTGCACCGTTGGCCAGTTTAAAGCGAATTGGTGAGTTCATTATCGTCCTCTTGGATAGTATTACCAAGTTCAACACTCCAGTCAGTCTTAAATCTTGTCCTGACTTACTAAGCAAATTGCTGTTTTGGTGGTTGGTTGATGTTGTTCGCCAGGCTTAGTTGCCCTGAAATATTCCTATTTCCAATTATATAATGATTACTGATTGATCCCAGATGACTGGTTGTTGTTTAATTCTTCTCTTGATAAGGGAGTTCTCTTATATGGATTCTAGACTGTATGTTGAAAGAAAATACATATAAACCCATGAATTCAAAGTCCAAAAATTGTTTGGGAAAAGGATTCCTGCTCCTTCTTACCACTTAGACTTCCGATATTGATTTCTTCTTTCAATTTGTGTTTGCAGATTCGTTGGGATACACATCTGCTTTATCAGTTGCATTGGCTGTTGTATTCCTTGTTGTTACTGTGGGAATTACTGTCTTCAAGCTGATAAATGGAACTGTTTTGATGCCTAGACTGTTTCCTGATGTTACGGGTCTGGCATCATTCTTCAACCTATTTACTGTAGTTCCAGTACTCGTGACTGCATTCATCTGCCACTACAATGGTATGTAGGTTTATATCTGCATTTAAGATATCCTTTATGTTGGTTTTTGCATGTTTTTTGTGGGATCTTTAGATACTGGATAATACTTGGATAAGGATCTGCAAATCAAATTAACATAGACTGTTATTCAAACATGATGGGAAACAAACACTGCAGTCTGGATAACCTCTTATATTATGAGGTTTTTGTTTCTGCTTTAAAATTATAGATGGAGGAAATAAAGAAACAGAACCTGATGGGTGTTAAAAGATTTTCTTGTACTTGATCAAAAGAGAAAGGGGTTTAATCCATGTGATTATCTAGTGGCATTAGTAATTGTATTGCCCCAGAACACAATCTTGATGGATTTCTGTCTGTCATCAGAAACTGAAACAGAAGAATTTGATTAAACAGAGGCTAACTTTTTTAAGCATCAACAGCTTAGACAGGCATACACATGCTTCAATAGTAACGATATTTTATAACTATTTTGAACCACGCACAATAGCATGGGTGGAGATCCTACAAAGTACCAGCTATTTGGCTTCATGGCCGAGTAAAATTCTCCTCTCCATTGAAAAGGAATCATTTACATGCCATTAATGTGAAAATTTTGCAGTTCACTCGATAGATAATGAACTTGAAGACAATACACAGATAAAGGGCGTGGTGCGGACAGCCCTTGCTCTCTGCTCAATTGTGTATGTGATGACTAGTATCTTTGGATTCCTCTTATTTGGTGATGCTACCCTTGATGATGTACTTGCCAACTTCGACACGGATCTTGGAATTCCATACAGCTCCCTACTTAATGATGTTGTTCGCGTCAGCTATGCCGTGCACTTGATGCTTGTCTTTCCTATCGTTTTTCATCCATTGCGGTTAAACTTGGATGGCCTTCTCTTTCCATCTGCACGGCCTTTGAATTCAGACAACTTGAGGTTTGCATCACTCAGCATTGGGCTCCTTGCAGTTGTCTTTCTGGGTGCAAATTTCATACCTAGCATATGGGACGCTTTCCAGTTCACTGGTGCAACAGCTGCAGTCTGCATCGGATTCATCTTTCCCGCTGCGGTTACTCTCAGGTATCCAAGATTTTTCAACCATTCAGACATCTGCAAATTGATAATGAATTGTCCTTTTGTAAGTTTAAGAATCTAGTGTCTGCAAAAATCATGAACTTGTTTGCTAAGTTGGATCGTACACTGCTAGACATTAAAGGGAAGCTAAAACCTTGTTAATTGTTCCTTCAAGCTATCCAGTACCATGTGCTGCCCAAACAAGCCATCGAGGTTTGGAAGAAAAATTGTGACAATTAGGTAAATTTGCAGATGACATACTGTGAATAGAAGTCATTTATCACTAAATCTTCCCCTGACAAAACCTGGAACCTGTTATTTGTAGATGTCGCATGGTAATATCCCATGATAATGTTATCTGATTATCCGTGGAAAACTGTTGACTGTTCCAAGTTTCAGCATCTTATCTTTTCCACCCTGTCATTGGTAACTTGAAACAGTGGTTCTAAATATTTTAATTTGCTGTAACTTTTTCTTATATGAAGTATGATAGTCTTGACTTTGAGAGGATTAAAAATCTGCAACATTTTTTCCCCTTGGATAAATTTTAACCGTTCCACAAATTTTGGGACTACTTTATGTAGGACTCTAATAGAAAGATAATGAGTTGCATAAACATTTGTCACAGGTTTAATGGCAAGTTAGGACTTCCTTCTAGATGTCTCTAAATTTTCTTCCATGTCTTGTGACGGGAGTCTGTTAGTCCAAAATCTCAGCTCACAATTTTTTTTCTTGATGTTGTAGGGATCGATATGGTATAGCAACAAAGGGAGACAAGATCTTATGCATCTTCATGATTGTGCTTGCCGTCTTTTCAAATGCTGTGGCAATATATAGTGATACCTATGCCTTGTTCAAGAAGAATCCAACGGAGAGAGCATGATCTCTTTTGCTGGAGAAGAGTCGAACCTCAGAGAATATGGGGCCCAGAAGTTCTCTTGAGGCAGGTTTCTTTCAATAAATACCACCACTTGGGCTCAAACCTGAAATCTTGAGCAGGTTATCTGAAAATGGGAGTTCATGTTTACTGAACTCGGCCTGTATTATTGTGTTGCATTGTCTTTTCTTTTATGTACTTTAGACTCGTCGTGTAAACTCCAAATGTGATAAGAAGTTCTATAGTCATGGATTCTGTTTCCTGGTTTGGTTCGCGATGTAATATTTACTTTGAACAGAAAGTTTGCTACTTTCATAATTGATAATAATAATACATTTGTAGCTTATTATTGATTTATTCATGAAGACCGATAGATTATGCATTAAGCATTGGATGATTCTTGTCTAAAAAAAAGAAAAAAAAAAGTGTATTTCCGTAAGAAAGGATGTATTTCTTTGAATGATATATTATTATCAAGAGGGTAACGCATGAAACAAAATAAACTGGTGTACTTAATCCCTCCAACTAGTGTTGGATCATTGACGAATCCATGGTCACGGCCTTCACCAATGCTGGGTCCGACCTTGACAGCATTCAGACTTCAGAGGCCAACCAGTGAAGCCATGGTGGGGCTACTCACCGAGATGATGATCAGCTTTGGCGCTTGGGAGAAAAGAAAGCTGAGCAGCTGAATGTCAGAACGACACACAGACAATAGCGAGTTTTCAAATCCGATCTTTAAAAAAAATAAAAATAAAAAAATGGTTCTTGGTATGGCACCAAACTGCTTAAAAAAAGAGCAAAAATAAACAGTCTGCTCTTTTTTATTTTATTTAATTTAACAGAAAGAATAACGATGTTATATTTGACGCTATAGGCTAGCTGAATGAGTCCAAACGCTAGAGCCGCCTAAATGTTGTCTTTATTTCCAACAAGGAGTCCCTGTTTATTTCATTATTATTAATAGTCCATTTGACAAATAATATTCATAATGGAAACCAATTAAAAACAGACTAGGTGTCTGTCTGTGTCACGTCTTCAATCCCCCCCAAAAAAAGGAAA